>PVKE010042238.1:0-13839 GCA_004027555.1 Craseonycteris thonglongyai
GGAGGAGCAAGGAGGGAGAGTTGTGGGGGGGAGGTGGGAGTGGGCACCAGATATATGGTGATGGGAGGGGAGCTGATTCTGGGTGGTGGGCACATAATACGATACATGGGTGATGTGATGTGGACTTGTACATCTAGAAACTATCTAATTTTTACCAATCAATGTCACCCCATTAAATTTAACAATAAAAAATAAATAAATAAATAAAAATAAATATGCTAAATTTTGAAAACTAAAAAAATAAAATAAAATAAAATGGCATCTTTGATTACAATGGTTTGTAAGGTCCCTGGCATGAGTACAAGCTTTAAACTTATCTCCTTAATTTCCTTTATTCATATTTTGTAGTTCCCTGCCTGTCTCTCTGATCTTTCTTCTTGTTCTTTTTAAGAGATTTATCTTCCTCTGTCTGTCTCTTAAATATTGGTCATTGTAAAGATACGATTTTTGTTCTTTTCTTCTCACTATATGTGCTCCTTAAATAATCTTTTTGATTACCACGACTTTAATCATTACCTTATGAATATGATTCCCATAGCTATATCTTTTACCTAGATATCACTAATAAACTCCAAAACTTTTTATTTGATTTTTTTCAAAGGTTTTATTTTATTGTTTGAGAGACGGTGAGAGGGCCCAGAGCAGTCTCCATAGTTGTATATCATTAGTTGTGACATAGTTTCATTCCATACAGGTGGATGGATGTGGAGCCGTGAGTGTGGGAATTGAACTGGCCTGTCTGCATGGGAGGCAGGAACCTTCACCGCTGAGCCATCCTGGTGCTTAGCAGTTGCACCACAGTTCAGCATATGGGTTGCGTGGGCCAGGGCTAGGAACCAAACCCTGGACCTCATGATTGCAAGGCAAGCACTCAACCACTGAGCTATCCTGGCATCCCCTTAGTTTATTTCTTATTGGACACACCCACCTGTATATCCTGTAGGAACATCATGTTAAAAACTATACTCCTTTATGAGCCTTGCCATAAATACATTTCCCTTATGCATTCTCTGTAGAAGTGAAATAAACCACTCTAAATATAACCACATATGCCATAAACCTGGGAAACATCCAAGCTCTGCCTTTTTCCTCATCTAATAGCAAAAGTCACTAAATACTGATAACTGTGTTTCTTTACATGTCTCATATACATTCTCTCCTACCTGTCCCCAGGGCTGCCACCTTAACTCAGGTACTCATTGTCTCTCACTTGAACACATCAGCGCTTCACATGGCTTGGCCTCAGTCTACTACCTATTCTGTTAAAGGGTCCTCTCTTTTAAACAAAAGTCATCTGTGTAATCACATAGTTAGTCATATCATCCTATTCTTTATTTAAGATGAAATCCAATATCTGTATTATGGTATTGAAGATTGTGAACCTGCTTTCCAGTGTCAACCTTTTGCTGTGCCCTCCTCACACCCCAAGTTACAGCTGGCGTGTGCCATCCATTTCATGTCTTCCTGATGGATGTTTAAGCATCTCACTCATTATGAAGCCTGCCCCAACTCCCTTTCAGATCCATCTAACACAACCTCTCTGTTCCACAGTATACTGTGCATACTCTAAAACAGCCCTTAAATTTTTTATTTGCATGACTCACTCTGTAAAGAAATTGTAAGATCCTTGAAGACCAGCGGAATATCTCATTAATATTTGCTTCTCCAGTGTCTAGGACAATGCCTATGTATAGCAGATACTTATAAATATCAATTAAATGAGTGAATTTATAAATGAATGATTCAAAAATTTATCTACATATGGACAAATATAAATATAAAGTACCCATATATGAATAATTATGAATTTCAAGTATTCATAAAGAATACTACAGAGAAATTGAAACTCATGTTGATAATATTTTATTTAATTTTCAGTTTTAAGAAGTCATTTATTTCTATTTTGTTACGTGTTTCAGTTAGTTTCTTTTTTTTTTAACCACAACACGTGGTTCCTAAACTTTGTTTTTTTAAACTGTGCTCCCATGGTGTTAGGACAATTATTACTTGAGCTTCTTTATTTTGCCCCTGGAAATATGTGTATTTTGAGTTATTGATTAGGCTGTGAGCCAAAAACCATAGGCATATTTTTTTCCTTCCTTGTTGACAGAGAATCACATTGCTCACACATTAACAGTCTATTTTCTCTCAAGTAAAAAACCAAATGTGTTCCAATAAATGAGTTTTTGATGTTTCTCTCCCAAATTTTGACCAGTGAGAAGACACACACACACACACACACACACACACACACACACACACACACAGTCCTAGCACACATAAGAGGGATAACCAGTAAAATCTTAAAGAAATTCTATGTTTATATTTTACCATGTGAATATAAAAACAACACCTCATTTCAAGTTATCATCATATCAAAAGGCTCACTAAACTTCATAGTATATATCATAGTAAAGATATTAATTCAATATTTCCTGTCTTTTGCACCCCAAGACACCTCTTCAAGGTCAGCTTTACTCTGGCTTCTGTCTTCCCTTACTTCCAATCCCTATGTAAAATCTCAGGTGCTATGTGGAAATGTCTCAGCATCTTTCTCTCCACATTGTGGGAAGGTTGATAAAAGTGTTTTGATCTACCATTATCCAACTTTGAATTATCTAAGGAGAAAAGGAGAAAGAAATTAATGACAGTTTTTGAAGTCAATATCTCATGAGGATGATGCTCTTCCTCCACCAAGTGCTGCCAAATCCATCTGGGGAAAGACAGATCCAGGAAGTGATCACCACCCAAGTACTCAGAAAGTGCAATTTGCAACATGGTCCCAGGAGTATGCTTGTCCTCATTACAGTGAGAGTTTCATGTGTATGGATACAGCTGGGTATTGAGTCAATAATACCAGCTTCTTTTCTTGTGACCATCCATCCCCGGGGCCCAGAGAAATGGAGACAGGAAGACAAACAACTTCTGGTTCTCCTGGTAGAGATGCTGTCTCTATCTTTGGTCCTTGTTCCATCTCCTTCGGGAAAGCTCAGGAACAATCTGGGAGGGCTTAGGTGGAGGTGTCCTCATTATAAACCTGTACAGATGGTGCTCACAGTGAGCAGGCCCAGTCCCTGCATCAGCCTGCATCAAGGGGACAGGGACAATCCCTGCACCACTAAAGCCCTGCTTGCAGACTGTCAGAGGGAACAAGGTCCTCAGCTCTGACCTGCACAATCTCATCTCACTTCTGTGCAATTTCCTCTAAATCTGATATCTCCGTGATAAGACCAGTGCTGGTGCCACAGTGAGTAAAGGGCCTTTTTTAAAGTGTGGTGGTTAGAGAAGCTGGTGTCTGGAGCAATCAGCACACCTGGAAGGTATAGGGTTAGCTTAGGGGCAGGCAGCTTTGTGAGCTTAAGACAGGCTTGGAATTTGCAGAACTGGGGTCATAAAGCTGCACATCAGGAATGGTCATGTATATCATGAATTGTCATGTAACAAGTGTACACTTCTATGGAACAACTCAGGTTTTCCTTTTCCATCACTCCTATGGCCCTATGCTTAGTAGAATGGGAGCCAGAGAAAATGACATAAGAAACAAAAGACTTGATTAAATTCCAGAATATGCACTTTGGATGCTAATGTAATGCCTTTCTTTCATCCATCCATCCATCCAACAAAATGTATTGGGTGCTATTCAAATGCAGTGGGGCCCACAAACACTATCTGCTCAGAATAAGGGAAAAAGCCCTGCAAGAGGCTGGAGAGGGGCAGGAGGGGTCATATTATATTGCTCACTCTTCACATAGTTAACCACTTGCCCCGACCTTGCACCATAAGTTACTTCTATGAATACTGACCGGATTCGTGATGTCTCCCAGCTCATGCCCAGAAGGGAAACAGCCAGATATTTCTGCATAGCATCAGGAAATAATAACTTAGTGTCACCTTGCTTTCCTGAAGCCTTAAAACTAGTGAATGTAGCAAAATCAGCCTCTTTGAAGTTGTGTTTGTAAATTTCATTCCCTGAAACATATATTAGTTCACATCAGGTTTGTGGATTCATATATCTACTCTGTGATCATTTATTGAGCATCTGCTCTATGCAATGTATTCTGTACACATTATAAAATAAGAGCAAATTAAATGATAAAGAGAAAGTAGAAATAATATTTGAAAATAAATAAATTAGAAAGTAAAATGCATAAGAATGTGACAACGGGCATTTCTCAAAAATAAAATGAGTAATCATTATGGAAAAGAATTTACTCTGTGACTGCCATCATGATTGTAAAAATATGGAATCAAAGTTAAATAAAATTCTGTAGGAATGGGAATAGTACCTGACACCCTGTGCTCAGCTCACTTATGCTAGTTACCTGAACAAATTGTCTTTGTACTATACTGTAGATTAAAGGACTTGACATAATGACTGCGAAAGACTGCTAGCTGAGTTGACACACACTATACACCATAATCTCACTTTCTGTTTAATAACTAATACAGATCTTCATTTGCTTCTCCGCAGACACTGCATTGCAGTGACCAATATTGTCTCCAGGGCATGACAGAAAATCAGACATGGGTCACAGAATTTATTCTCCTGGGATTCCGGCTCAGCCCAAAGGCACACATACTTCTCTTTGAGCTCTTCTCCCTGTTCTATGTCTTCACCCTGTTGGGGAACGGGGTCATCCTGGGGCTCATCTGGATGGACTCCCAACTGCACACCCCGATGTACTTCTTCCTCTCACATCTAGCCATTGTTGACATTTCATATGCTTCAAACAATGTCCCGAAGATGCTGGCAAACCTCCTGAAAAAGAACAAAACCATCTCCTTTGTCCCTTGCATAATACAGACCTTTTTATACATGGCTTTCGCTCACACTGAGTGTCTCATCTTGGTAATGATGTCCTATGATCGGTATGTGGCCATCTGCCACCCACTACGATACTCTGTCATCATGAGCTGGAGAGTGTGCACTGTTCAGACTGTTGCTTCCTGGGCATGTGGCTCCCTCCTGTCCCTGGTCCATGTGGCTCTCATCCTCAGGCTGCCCTTCTGTGGGCCTCATAATATCAACCACTTCTTCTGTGAAATCTTATCTATCCTCAAGCTGGCCTGTGCTGACACCTGGCTCAACCAAGTTGTCATTTTAGCTGCCTCTGTGCTTATTTTAGTGGGGCCTCTCTGCTTGGTGCTGGTGTCCTACACACGCATCCTGTCTGCCATCCTGAGGATTCAGTCCGGGGAGGGCCGCAGAAAGGCCTTCTCTACCTGCTCCTCCCACCTGTGTGTGGTCGGGCTCTTTTTTGGCAGCGCCATTGTCATGTACATGGTCCCCAAGTCCCGCCATCCTGAGGAGCAGCAGCAGATCCTTTCCCTGTTTTACAGCCTTTTCAACCCTATGCTGAACCCACTGATCTACAGTCTAAGGAATGCAGAGGTCAAGGGCGCCTTGAGGAGAGTGAGGTGGAAGCAGAGATCAATGTGAGGGATGCCAGAGAGAGTCTTGAAGTTGGGAGATTTGTTTTCTGTGACCTTTGGGAAATGGTAATGTAAATACCTCAAAATCTCATTTCTTAGATTTCTGATGTCAAGAATATATATTGATCAGGTTCTGTCTCTCCAACATGTGTGTCCAGATGACAGCGCATAAGCAGAAAGTCACAGAATACAAAGGCCAGGAGAGAAGGGTTGTGTGGTGGTGAAACACAGGGGTGGAGAGCCATGGACTCCAACAGCCAGTTCCCAGCACTACCTAAGTTCCAGTTTCTGTTCTTTTGAGGATTTGTTCTTTCAAATCTCTTCCTGAAGTCTTCTATCATTTTCATCTCCCTTATTGCTGTGCATATGTGCTAAAAGTCCCATATTATATGCTGCTACAAGACTGCACCTTTAACATGACAGAATTCTGACCTTGGGTGGGCGCTGTCCTACTGGGAAATGCAGTAAGGACTATGGGGAGAATCCACTCTCAGCTCCATCACTTAACATCTAAAAATGGTGGCATTTATTCTGGAAATGCATCTGAATCTGAGATAATGAATCTATTTCTGTGAAAAGCATAGTTTAAGTTTTTGAACTTTTTATATGAGAGACAAAGAAATACCAGGATTTTTGTTTCATTTACTTTCGTTCTGCACCATTTGATTAGAAACAGTTTGTGTTTAGAATAAATATGAGAAGTGGTTGTTAGAAAGATTTACCTATTTCAGAGTTGAGGTTGGACAGTTGGATGTAGGTGGCAATTCACCATTAGGATGATGATTACATAGAATATTATAGGATTAAGAAAGTATTATGAAAGGAAGAAAACATCAGGGAAGTTAATAGCTTTACATAACACTTTAGAGTCACATTTAGCACCAGTAACACAATAAAGTCTGATAAGTACTTTAAGGAATCTTAACAAAATTCCAAAGAGCACCTGCTCCAGGTGATAGAAATCACTTGTTCTGTACAAAAATTTTCAGAATGATATGCAAGAGCAATTTGTTGTCTTTTAACAAAAGTTTGGGACCTACGTAGCCAGCACAGTATAATGGCAATTTACTTATTTGTTTGTTTTTATTTTTTAAGATTTATTTTATTGTTTTGAGAGAAGGTGAGAGAAATAGAGACTGACAGACAGAGAGAAGGGGAAAGAACCCAGAGCAGTCTCCATAGTTGTACATCATTAGTTTTGACAGAGCTTCATTCCACATGGGTGGATGTGAGGCCGTGAGGGGCAGAGCTGAACCGGGGGCCTCCCACACGGGAGGCAAGAGCCTTTGCCACCGTCCTGATGGTCACTGGTTGTTCCACAGTTCAGCATATGGGTTTGCACAAACCGGGGCTGGGATTTTATCCCTGGACCTCGTGGTTGCAGGGCAGGCTCTCAACCTGTTGAGTTCTGCCAGCATCCTCCCCCACCCACCACCTTGTTTTTTTTAAGATTTATTTTATTGTTTGAGAAAATGTGTGTATATGTGTGTGTGTGACAGAGAGAGAGAGAGAGAGAGAGAGAAAGAGAAGGGGGGAGGGCCCTGAATAGTCTCCATAGTTGCACATCGTTAGTTGTGAGATGGTTTCATTCCACACACGTGGTTGTGGGGCTGGGTGTGGGGGGATCTGAACCGGGGGCCTCCAGCATGGAAGGCGAGAACCTTTACCTCTGAGCCACCCCGGCGGATACCATTCTCACCACAGTTGAGCATACGGGTCTCCACAGGCCGGGGCCAGGAATCAAACCCCTGACCTTGTGATTGTGCAAGTGTGTAACCACTGGGCTACTCTGGTGTCCTATAACAGTGATTTCTTTAACACAGTAATTATAATATTTTTGAATTTTCTTCCTCTCTACTTTTGTAGTATTGTATGCCATTCAAGTGTGTGATATATATGATAGTAAAGGGTGTCCCAAAATTCACGCAAGATTTGAATTTTGCGTCATTTGTGCGGTAAATTGTTGCCAACAACAAAAAAAAGACAACGTGACAGCGGACAGTTCAGGGTTATAAAAAATGGAGCGTTACATGAAAGAACAATGCGTTTTCATTGTTGAGCAATGGAAAATTACAACTTTTAATTATAAATCTGTGTTTTCTATCAAAATTACTTATTGCGTGAATTTTGGGACACCCTTTATATAGTCTTTCTGTAGATCTATTTTTTAAGCTAATTCTTTGATATCCCATTTTCAGTCCATATCTTTCTTCTCCCATAAAATTAAGAAACAAAAGGGAATTTTTCTCTTCTACCCTCTCTTCTATTTTTCTCTCAGTTCTCAAAAAGCCTCATTGCTGATTATTCTTCTCATTGACTGTTCTGTTCATGACTTTATTTGGGCAAAACTGTTCTCTGGCTAGTATCTGAGCCTTGTTTTTCCCACAGTATCAAGACATTTCCAGCCCCAGAAATCCATAAATCTTGACCCATTTACTCTTTAACCCCAGGTAAGAACTTGAATAAATAAATAACATTGGCTCTAAATGTAGCAATAACCATTATGGAATTATTATGTACACTGTTTTAAAGGTAGAAAAAACGAGCAGTATTTTCATAGAAAATTATGTTTTAACTATACCTAGAATAATGATTATATTCTCTAAAATATGCATGCCTTATGTTAAGGTTAAAACCCTAAAAGGAAAGAGGAAGACGAAAATTTAGGATGATTTCTCTCACACAAAACAGAAGTCAGGTTTGAAGTTAAAATTTTCTACAAGGTCCCGTTAGAAAAATCAGGAGCTGGTATTCACTCTTATGTTAGTTCAAAAGTATGGGAGAAAGAATAGGCCAAAAAGACCAAGCTTCTGTGAAGGTAACTAGTGTAGATGAGTTATAAAGAGAGGTCCTCTATCAGGTCTGAGAAGTGGCTCTGACTGATAAAAAATGAAAACACAACAAAACTGTTTTATTGATAAGTTGCTGAAAATGCCTGCCTAAATGAGCAAATTCTAATAGCTACTTCAATATCTGAGTTCCAGGATTCTAATAAATAAGTTACAATTTGGTGTTATGACCTCTTTATGTACATTGTGTCTTTTAACAGGAGACACAGGTTTCAAAGGGCTGAGGACACAGGAAGAAAAAAGTACTTACTTTATGCTGAGGATTCTGCTGATGCTTCCCAAATACTATCCTATTTGTCTTTTTCCCAAAACACTGTGAAGCAGATAGTATATTCTTCCTTTCATAGATAGGGAAACAAAGTTTCAGAGTGATTGAGTAACTGGCTCTACCCCAGTAATGGGACCACGTTGGGAGCTTAACATGATCATACTGATTTCAAACCCACAGGGTTCTAAGCTTTCTTTCCCAAATATCACAGATTTCAGCTTAAAATGGGTGAGGGTTGGCATTTACATGACAGAACAGAGTGGAGGAAACCAAAAAGAGTTATATTCTAGTCAAAGCATTAATACCAGAATGAACATATCTGTTAGTGAGCCCATCTTTGGGGATTTACTATTACTCTAAATAACTGGAATTCCTAACCTTAGTGACCTAATCCTTCCCAGTAACAACTCCCTAGGGTTCCATGCCTCTCTGTAAAATAACAATCGTAGACCAGTGGGTAGTGCCCCACAAAGTAAGGTACCATGCTGCTCTCAAAATCTCACCTTGATTCTGGTCTTTGCCCATCACTAACTTTACCCATTTGCTTTTCCTTTGTAATAAATGCTCTTCAAGAAGTTTTTCTGCCTCTTTTATGTATAGACCTAGGATGGACCTACATTACCAGAGTTCTAGGGCAATAGGTCTGAAGAAAAGCAAGAACCCAGCATGGGTTTAAACTCTGATACTCACTATTTTGGATTCACATCCCAAGTGAGCCACAGCTTACTAACAAGGTCTGCTTCTAAACATAATTTAGCCTCCCCAGTCCTGGGTTTTATCTTAGGTCAGATATTGATAACAGTGCTTTAACTAGATACCTTACATAACTTTTATGGATGTTAAGTAATCTAACTTGAGTGAATACAGCTTAAAGATTCACATATATATGATTATCTATACAGACACAGATACACACACAGATGCGTACGAATATATTATATTTATCAAAAAGGAACCATGTGAATGAAAATGATCACCCAGTAAGACTGAGTTTGTGTGCTGGGGAAGTTTATGATTAAAAAACTACATTGTTTTCATTGGCTGTTTTAGAGACAGTCTCAGTCAAAGAGGTTGAAGGACAATGCATAGGAGGCTGGATCTAAAATAATTTTTATTGTTATTACTGGGAGATAAAACTGTAAGAAGTATCCTACATAAACTTTTATAGTCTATACGTAGCTGCAATTGCAGAAGGATTTTTGAGATAATATCTGGGAGATGAAATAAATACAACAATCATCTTTTTGTTGTTACATTCACTCCCTTTCACACAGACTAAGACTTCTCATCAGCTGTGCATCCAGAATAGCTCCACTAGAAAGTTTCAGGGAAAGTATGTGGGAATATAAATATGGTTGAAATTTCAGCACTTAGAGTGGCCTAGTCTTTGTATAGCTGTCTCTGTCCTTTAGATTGCCAATGATGGTAGTGAGATTAGGATGGCAATATACAGATGAGCAAATAAACAAATGAACAGACACAAATAATTTTTGAAATGATTATCAGTGATTAGGTTTGAAAAGAGGAGACTAAAAAGAAATGCCTGTCCACAGAATGTCTTGAAAGAGACAGGAGTAATTGTTTACTACCTTCTCCTAAGAGAAAACTAGAACCAATAAATAGATGTATAAGGAGGTAGAATTCAAATCAATGTGAGAAAATATTTTCTTTTTTTTAAAGATTTTATTGATTTTTGACAGAGAGAAGCAGAGACAGAGAGAAGGGGGAGGGCCCAGAGCAGTCTCCATAGTTGAGAGCATTAGTTTTCCATATAGTTTCAATCAACAGGTGGTCACGGGGCTACGCAGGGCAGGAACTGGGCTGGGAGCCTCCCACATAGATCCCGGCAAGAACTGAACTGGGAGCACACCCCAGTTCAGCATGTGGGTCCACATGGGCTGGGGCCAGGATTCAACCCTTGGTCCCCGGTGCTTCAAAGTGAGCACTTAACCTGATGAGCCATCCCAGCTTCTCCGAGAAAATATTTTCTAACATTACATGTTATCCAACAATGAGGTCTTATTAATTGATGTGCAATCTTACTGTAAATGTGGTAGCAGAGGATGAGTGAATATGCAGAATTAAACAGGAATTTGGAATAGATTCCAAAATCTCTTGAATCTTAAAAAAATTTTACTTAATAATAATCTTTTTAATTTTCTTTTTACTCTGAGGGAGCTTAAATTTGTGTTAAGCTAACTTCTAATCTTTTAAAAGTATTTCAATTGTTACATGGGCAGAATTTCTTTCCATGTGAAAATCTAAACTATATCATCTTCCAAGGATGAGCAGATTCATCAAAGGGAAATATTGAAGTTGGAAAGAATAGTTGTATAAGTTCAATATTTGTGGCTCTCTCACTTTAACTGGCACACTTCCATTCTAACTTTATTTCTAGATATACATGGCTTCACTTTTTAAAATACAAGCCTGATCTCCAGTCACAGTAGCACATTGAAATTTCCTTCAAATGGAGTAGTAGTGACAGATAAAGTACAGAAGTGGAAAGATAAAATTAGCCTCCAGGGTAAGATAAACATCTGTGTGGAACAGAAATACAACAGAAACGTAGACCTAAGAATGATGCTGATGCCCCTAGTTTGCCAGCCAAGTCAGAAAGCTGGCAGGAGGGGCAACAGCTTTACTCTAGAAAACTAAACATGTTAAAGTCAGCCATGTGGTAATGGTAATGGGGAACTGGGGTCAGGCTCCATCCTTATAAATAGGGTACAGAAGAAGGTGTGAGGGGTGCCCTTTGACTATTTTTTTTTTTAATATTTATTTTATTGTTTTGACATAGAGTGAAAGACAGAAACAGAGAGAGACAGAGGAAAGGGGGAGGGCCCAGAGCAGTCTCCATAGTTGTGTGTCATCATTTTTCAACATAGTTTCATTCCACACAGGTGGGCAGGGGGCCACACAGGGTGGGAACTGAACTGGGGGCCTCCCATATAGGAAGCACACCCCAGTTCAGTATAAGGGTCCACAAAGGCCAGGACTGGAACTTGATCCTTGTACCCCAGTGTTGCAAGGTGACTGCTTAACCCACTGAGCCATCCCCGGCTTGCCCCCTTTGCTTATTGATGGAGGCCAAAACTGCACTGCCACATTCCTTCTCAATATCCAGCCTCAGAAGAAATGAAAGCTGAAGATGTGATAGCCTCCAGGCCTTAGGCACTACAGTACAATCGAACAGGGCATCCAGCTTCCTACTTTGAGATAATATCTTTAATATGCTCAGTGTTGGAGGAACTCAAAGCAAGTCTGGAGGTTTTACTAGAAATAAATGATAAAGATTTTATTCAATGGTCTGAGACTTTGCAAACTGGAAACACAGGCAAAAACCCAGAAGTATTCCAAAGAAGAAAGAAAAGTTGAGAGTTTCTATAGTAAAAAGTAAATTCTTGAGAATTATCAGTCCTGCATTCTTAACTTCAGGATTGCTCTAGGATGATTACTAGTTAGATGCCAGGTTGATGAACACCAAGTGGTCTGCAGGATGGGCACCAGGTGGTCTGGTCATTTCCAGTGATGATGTCAGGTAAATGTCAGGTGATTTGGATACTTGAGTCCATCAGAGGGTAATCAGGTAATTTAGATATGTCAGTCCTTCAGAGGGTAATGAGAGGTTTAGTATATGTCCAGATGTATATCCAGGCACTGATATAGGACTGATAAGTTAAAAAAAAAAATGTTTACATTGCAAGGCTAGTTAGAATAAGAATAGAGTTTTCCTTATGCCTCAACATTTATAATGTTAATAATATTAGCAGTTTGGTCAAAGTGACTCTATTTTAGATATCTTGTATCTTTCTTCTTTCCTCACCAGTATCACTGTAAGGAAATTATCCTAAGTCATTAATGTAGGATCCATTAGTCCAGGTATGGATACAAAGTCCAAAGAGTGCTCTGAGACAATTCTTAACCCTTTGGATTAAAGAAACCAGGAGAGAAAGCAATTTGGGAGCCGGTCAGGAGCCTGAACGGGAAGGTTTCTGGGGGCCTTGAAGGCAAGGCCTTGGCTCCCCCGACCTCCTGGGAAGGACCAACCTGGGGCCTGGGTGGCAAGGCCTCGGCCTCCCCTTCACCTCCCCTTGTGATTGTCTATAGAAAAGAATGTGTACGTGCAGCTTCGCATGAAGGTCAGACCAGTTGATTGGTTACTAGGCTGGGGTTAAAAAGATATGTATGGGGAAGGGTCTGCTTGTTCCTGATAACAAATCTGCTTATGCTAATGAATAACCCACACTGCACTTTAGCAATGTCTCTTAATCTCTTCCCTATTCCTTGTAATGACGTTAACTTCTGCTATAGAAAGCAAGCAATAAAGCTATTCGGGGTTGCTCCTATTAAGGACAGCCTGCTGACAATTTTGTCAGTTTTTCATTTCCACCGCTTGAATTTGGGGACTTTGTTCAGCCAGGCTGGTTCCTGGTACAGAGAAACAGAAAGATAGATGGAAAGCTGGGCCTGTAAAGTAGCTTTTGCATATATTTTCAGAATCTGAGGAAATTGGTGCCAAGAAAAACAGCCCAAAATATCAACTGGCATATAAATTTGGTTCTGATAACATTCATTTTGTAACTTCAGTAGTGAACAACCTGATAAATACTTCATATGTACCAGTATATGTTTTATTGCATAAACAGGCTTTTAAAAGGCATGGCAACTAATTTAAATGACCAAAGAATTAAAAAAGAAGTTAGAAAATAACAGGGGAATCCCAAAAAACCAAATTACAAGTTTTAGAAATAAAACATACAGTTCCTAAAAACAATCAACACACAGGATGAATTCTAGGCTGAACACTTGAGGGGAAAGAATTTGTGAAGTACATGGAAATGTGTAGTTTACCCAAAATACAATAGAATATGTTTTTTTTAAGAAAATAGAATAAAAAGTACATAGAAGATAGATAGAGATGCAATACCAATTTGTCTTAGAGGAATTTCAGAAGAAAGAAGAAAATGGGATAGAACAATAGTTGAAGGTATAACTGTTGAGATTTTTTTTCTGATTAATAAATTCATATATTCTCATTGTTGTGCTCTCAGATCATGATCCCGACAGCAACCAAGAGACCAACTCCGATGCAAGTACAAAGAGAGGTTTTATTGATACAAGCTCGAGCCCGGTCCGTCCGTCTCCCAGTGCAACTAGGAGAGAACGGCCCCGAGTCCCGTTGGGCGGGGTGTTTTAAAGGGAGAAACTACGAGCAGGAAGTTAGGCTTTTTGTGTCGCCATCAGATTGGATAGCGAGGGTGACCCTTGGTTTTATTGGATGGGGCA
>PVKE010042239.1:0-13835 GCA_004027555.1 Craseonycteris thonglongyai
GGGAGAGGAGAGCAGAGTGATGGGGGAAGGGAGAGCAGAGTGATGGGGGAGGGGAGAGCAGAGTGATGAGGGAGGAGAGAACAGAGTGATTGGGGAGGGCAGGCCACAGCCCCTGGCCTGAAGAATCTGGCCCTTCATTTGTTTTTGGAGGACCCATGAGTCAAGAATGGTTTTAAATTTTTAAATGTTAAAAAAATCAAAATAATATCTGTGACCAGCAGGAATTATGTGAAATCCCAGTTTTTGTGTTCATAAATTATTTTGTTGGAACAGGGGCATAGCCATTCATTTACATATAATCTATGACTTTTTATGCTTCAACAGCAGAGTTGAATAGTTGGGATGAAGAACACATGGCTGTGGAACATAAAGTATTTGCTATACTTTATAGACAAAGTCTGGTGAGTCTGGAAGAGAGTGAGTTGTGGTCTGTCTGGAGAAGTCTATGGATGAGGCAGCCACCCACAGTGGAGGAGTAGTATAGGCTTAGGGTTTATCCTAGGTGACCAGATTTTAACATTGGTAAAGCAGGACACCATTGACCACAGGGGAGGGGGTTCTTGATTAAAAATTTGGTCTATCTCCCGCCGTTCCCTAGCTTGTTGTGCATTCTTTCCAAAATTCAGGACTTTTTTAAAATGCCGCGGGACACGGGACAAATTGTTAAAAATCAGGACTGTCTGCCAAAAGCAGGATGTCTGGTCACCTTAGTTTATCCTGGGCTCAGTTGTGTCTCCTTCCCTCCCCTGCCCCAAATTATGCGGAACCCCAAACCCCCGGTCCCTCAGAATGTGACTATATTTGGAGGTAGCACCTTTAAAGAACTAATTAAGTTAAAATGTTATTTTTTTTCTTGTAATATATTTAATAGGTAATATCTCATTTATCAATAAAGAAAGAAAACAAACTAACAAAACAAAAAACAACCTAAATGTTGACTTTGATGTGTGCTCTTAGCAAGAAGGTTTATAGTTAGAAAGGTTTGGTGGTAGCATGTGGGGGAGGCATATTTCGTAAAGTAACAGAAGTCACAGAGAAGCTCTGCCCTTTCTGTGGACACAACAGGAGAGGAAAACGAGTATGTCTGTACTCGTTGTCAAGGTCAGCCTGAACACATGTTCCACTGTCTCTCTCGCCATGGCCATCCTTCCACGACACTTCATGCACTGTGGGTCTCAGAACACTAAAGGCTTATCATGGGCCCTAATTCAGTATGACTTGTACTTATACAAAGAGGAAGTCAGGACACAGACACGTGAAGGTGGAGCGAGAAGGAGGCCATGTGCAAGCCAAGGAGCGAGGCTTCTGGAGAAAGCAACCATGGTGATACCTTAATCTTGGACTTCCTGCCCCGAAATGATGAGAAAGAAAATTTCTATTATTTAATCTGTCCAGTCTGTAGCATTTCATATGGAAGCTCAAACAAACTAATATAGGGTTCAACTCAAATTGTTTGGATCCCTACGATATCCTCTTCTGCCTCATTTTTCTCCTAGGAAATAAGCCACAAAAATGCTTTGCGTGACACTTAATGTATAGATCTCCAGGAGGAGGCTAAGTTTCATTGTGAGTGAGTGTGGTCAGAAACTGGGAGGTAGTCCATGAACAGCGGAAGAGAGGGGTCTCGGAACATGGATGTTCTGCTCCCAGAAGCCCTAGGCCAGCCTCTGGGCTCTGTGCATGTGGTGGGGATTATGCACAGCTTTCCTAGACCTTAAGGTTCCTGAAGATGGCTTGATGACAACAATAGTAACAGCGACAAAAGCAGGCCAACAACAACAAAAAAGATTTTGCAAGCCATCTTGTAGCAAGATCTACTTTTAAGTCCAAATTGCTAGGGGCTGCACTCCCCCTTACTTCTCCTAGCCTAGACCTCTTCTGCGGTCACATCTGACCCAGAATCAAGGCCAGGTGGCCTGACCTTATGGAATTTAAAAAAAAATTTTTATGGAAGGCCAACTCCCAGAGGACAGTGGGACACTTTGTTCTACTCTGAACTTATAGTGGGGAGTGTGAATGTCTGTGTGGGCCATTTCCCCACGTGGCCACATTACGTTTTTGCTGTGGGCATGGTTCCACCTTCAAAATAGCAGCCACAGATTGGGGCTTGGTTTCCAGACTTGCTTTCCACCTCTCTTTGCTGGCCCGCAGTGCAGTGGCCTCGGCAGAGTGCTCTACCTGGAGCATGGAGGGTGTGTGAGAGGAGGCACACAAGCCCTCGCCATTTTGGGGTTAACATTAAAGTCCTATCATGGAAGGTCACTGATGGAGAGCAGTAAAGGTTAGCACCTAGCAGAGCCTGGGGTGAAAAGCCATCTACCAATTCCGGCAAAATCCCTTGGATGACCAGGGTCCTCCTGAGGGAATCAAGGACTTCTTCCTCCAGCTGCAGGGAGGGCTGCTGTCAGATGGCCTCCAGCCAGAATTGCCCCTACTAAAAAGAGCCACCTCACCCAAGGGCATTCGCCCTTCCCAGGGCAGCCCACATCCAATGCCTGATCCCCGCAGGGCATCTAAAAGCCTGGTCCCTTCATCCCTTACTCAGGACAGCTCCGCAAGGCCATCTTTTATCTAGAACAGGGGTCTCCAAACTACGGCCCGTGGAGACCTTTTTATCTGAATAAAATAATATTAAATAAATAATTAAAAACAACATCTATGTTTTGATTCTTTTTTATTTGGACCTCAAGTGTGTAGTCGGCCCCCAAACTGCTGTTTGATAGTTAATGTGGCTGAAAAGTTTGGAGACCCCTGAATTCTAGAACTATCCACAGAGGTGAATGAGGCTTTTGATGAAATGGCATTGCAGTCTGACCTCTCCCTCTGCCCAGTCCTGTTTCCTTCCTTTTTGTTCCCTGGTGCTGATCCCAATTGCACACCCTAGTAAATGTTATGTAGGCTCTTCATGTTAGCGTCAATTTCCTGGAGAACCCAAGGGTGAAAGTGCCGACCTACAGCCGATCACACCTATCAAGGAGCACCCGGTGGAGCATACTCCTGGCTCTGGAAATGGGCACAGCCATGGGGTTAAATGGCCTTAGGGTGTGTGTGTGTGTGTGTGTGTGTGTGTGTGTGTGTGTGTGTTATACGAAGAGAGAGAGAGAGAGAGAGAGAGAGAGAGAGAGAGAGAGAGATGGATTGACGTATTGCTTCTCTAACAAGGCAGTTATCACCACATGTTTGAAGCAAAGTACCCATGAAAGAGAACACTTGAATGTTCTGACCCTCCAATTACAGTGGATTATAGAAGAAGAGGGGTGGAATGCATTTTCTGTCTTTAAGAATTTTTAAAGCTTCCAGAGTGTATCAGTGGACCACACTTAAATAAAAGGAAATGCAGTGTACCCAAGCTCACAGAAAAGAAGAAAATGAGGGCCATGGATTCTGATTTAAAGAACCCTATACTTCATTCATTTCTTTATTCATCCATTTATGTATTTTTTAAGTATTTACTTAGTTTTTGGAAGGATTCATTTCTCTCCAGCTTTATTAAGATATACTTGACATACAACATTGTTTTAAGTTTAAGGTGTATGATGTGATGATTTGATACATGTATATATGGAGAAATTATTACCACAGTAAGTGTAGTGAACATCTCCATCACCTCACATATTACCATTTTTGAGTGTGTGGTAAGAAAATTTAAGATTATTCTCTAAAAACTTCACAAATTTACATGCCATCCTTACACAGGGGCCACACCAACCTTCTTTCATTCCAATTTTAGAATATGTGCTGCTAAAGAAGCACTATCAAATATTTATTGAGAATCTACTATGTGCCAGCTATCATGTGGGTTTTGAGGAACCATGATGGGCTCATATTCTCATGAAGGAATGGGTCCAAGAAGAGGAACAGGCAAATAAATAATTATAGAAAAATTCAGAAAGTTTGAAGACAGACTGTTGGTGAAACCATAGGAAAACAGGCACTATCATCTTGTTAGTCAGAATAGAAATTAGCCGAGGATGTTGGCAATATTGACCAAAATTGCAAATGTACATACCTTTGGATCCAGCAATTCCACTTCAGGGAGTTTATCCTAGGGAAATCATGGTACAAACTATCATGAACACAAGATTATTTGTTGCAGCATTATTTGTAATAAAAAGATTAATAGCAACCAAAATGTTCCCAAATTATGGCACATCAATGTAATGGAATACTATGGAGCTGTCTAAAAGATTGAAGCTTGATACAGAAAGATCTACAAAGTATATGAAGGCACAGATTCACACCAATGTAAAAGCATTCGTGTAAAAAAGAGAGTCCTGCCTTTAGCATGATCACACTAGCACTCATTTAATAAATACCATCTTTTGAGCTAACTTCATACTACATGTTGCTACCGTAATTCAATTCAACTTTGAAAAGTAATACATAAATAACATCTCTTTAAATATGTATACATTTTTTGGCACCCCTGGTATATACTTTAGACCTTTTAAATCACCAATCATGTGAATATATTGCCTTTTCAAAAAATAAATACAAGTTTAAACTTTTTAAAAAGATAATTACATTTTATGAGCAAGGTACTAATGGAGGTATGTATACAGTGTATTGGGATGCTAAGTAGATTTACGTGTGAATTGTAAGACATCTGATGGGGAGAGTTGGTATTAGACTAGATATCCTTTAATATCCTTAGAAGCCTATGCATCTATGAAAATACAGGGTTAATTAGAGGGTGCCTGAGTTATTTTCAAATGCCAGAATTCTGTGATTCAATGATTTTAAGAAACTGATTTTAAGTAGAGTTGGGTGTAGAGGTATGTGTGTGGGGAGGGCAAGCCTTAAAGACCACACACTAGGGGTGTCCCCGACAACCTTCCAATCAACTAGGAAGATAGCTTGTATATGCACATCTTGTGAGCTGGAGGCTGTAGTTATAGCCAGCTAGCTGCTCAGGTGTTGCTCAGCCTCTTTAAATCTAACCAGGGCAAGTAGATTTAGTACCAGAAGTGAGAGGCTTCTGAATAATTAAATATTTTCTCTTTGTTTTCTTGATCTATACTTTCCATGAACACACCAGCTATTTTGCTAGCCTCCTGCTGTGGGAAAGATGCAACATTGTGACTTTGGCCATTGTTAGGAGTTTGAAGGAAAAACTTAACAAAGATTTATGAGGTAATTTATCTCTGTTTTTAATTCACCAGGGAAGAATGTTACCAGCTGAGGAGCAGCACTGGGAAAAGCAAGCCAATCCCAGAGATGAAACTCACAGAAGTGATGCTGGCCTGGGACGAACCGGATACACAATCAGCTGCCAGCCCAACCCCTTTGTGAGGCTGGGCCGCCCTCAGTGGTCGTCCCCAAGCTACGTCTGGAAGGTTGCCCTCTTGAACGGTGCCAGAACTGGGCCCGGCCCCGACTACCGGCCGGGTACAGTCTGCCCAACCTAATTCACTAGAGTCCAGGGCAGCTGGAGCTCTGGGCACACTAAAATGAGGTTGTTTTTTTTTGTTGTTTTTGCTAATGATTTATTACTTGCTCTTTATTTTATATTTATTTTAGACTATGGAAATTATGTTAGACAAAAAGAAAATTCAAGGGATTTTCTTATTTGAGTTCAAAATGGATCACAAAGCAGCAGAGACAACTTGCAACATGAGCAGTGCATTGGGCCCAGGAACTGCTAACCCTCGTACAATGCAGTGGTGGTTCAAGTGATTTTGCAAAGGAGACAAGAGCCTTGAAGACGAGAAGCACAGTGACTGGCCATCGGAAGTTGACAATGACCAACTGAGAGCAATCATTGAAGCTGATCCTCTTACAACTACACGAGAAGTTGCTGAAGTTCTCAACGTTGACCATTGTATGGTTGTTGGGTGTTTGAAACAAATTGGAAAGGTGAGAAAGCTCGATAAATGGATATATCATGAGCTGACTGAAAATCTAAAAAATCATCGTTTTTAAGTATTGTCTTCTCTTCTTCTACACAACAGTAACATTTCTCTATCGGACTGTGACATGTAATGAAAAGTGGATTTTATACGACAACCAGTGATGACCAGCTCTGGGTGGACTGAGAAGCAGCTCCAAAGCACTTCCCAAAGCCAAACTTGCACCAGAAAGAAAGGTCATGGTCACTGTGTGGTGGTCCGCTGCTGGTCTGATCCACTATAGCTTTCTGAATCCCAGCGAAACCATTCCATCTGAGAAGTATGCTCAGCAAGTCAATTACATGCACCGAAAATTGCAACTCCTGCAGCTGCCATTGCTTAACAGAAGGGCCTGATTCTTCACCACAACACCCAACATGACATTGTACAACAAATGCTTCAAAAGTTGAAAGAATTGAGCTACAAAGTTTTGCCTTATCTGCCATATTCACCTGATCTCTCACCAACCGTCTAGCACTTCTTCCAGCATCTCAACAACTTTTTGCAGGGAGAAGGCTTCTACAACCAGCAAGATGCAGGAAACGCTTTCCAAGCATTCGTCAAACCCCAAAGCATGGATTTTGATGTTATAGAAATACACAAACTTATTTCTCATGGGCCGAAGGGTGTTTATTGTAATGGCTCCTATTTTGATTAATAAAGATGTGTTTGAACCTAGTTATAAAGATTTGAAATTCATGGTCTGAAATTGCAGTTACTTTTGCAGCAGCCTAGGCTCATACGGTATTTGTTCTTTTGTAACTAACTGGCTTTCCTTCACTTAGCATGAGGCCCTCAAGGTTCATCTTTGTTAGCATGTCCTGCCTCCCAGCCCCTTGTCTGTTTTAGTCTGGTCCTCACAGGCTCTGTCCTTTCCCCTCCTCTCACCATGCCCCTCCCTCCCTCCACATCTTATTCCATGTACTCTGGGGCCCTCATTCTGAGGTAAACTAAATCCTTAAACTAGTCACAGAATGTGGCTGGCCTCTTCTACCAGACACTCACCTTAGAGCAGGGCCACAGACCACATCCTTTAAAAGTGGGGACTTGAAAAAATCCATTTTTTAAAAGATTTATTTTATTGTTTTTGAGAGAGAGAGAGAGAGAGAGAGAGAGGGAGAGAGAGAGAGAGACCAAGACAGAGAGAAGTGGGAGGGCCCAGAGCAGTCTCCATAGTTGTATATCATCAGTTTTCTATATGGTTTTCTTCCACACAGGTGGGTGGGGGCCACGCAGGGCAGGAGCTGGGCTGGAGGTCTCCGCATGGGAGGCACACCCCCTCAAGGCAGGGGCCAAACCGGGGGGCAAGCACTGAACTTGGGGCCTCCTGCATGGGAAGCACACCCCAGTTCAGTATATGGGTCTGCATGGGCCAGGGCTGGGACTCGATCATTGGACCCCAGGGCTGCAAAGCAAGTGCTTAACCTGCTGAGTCATCCTGGCTTCCCCAAGAATTGATTTTAAGGTCACATTCTCACAGGAGTTATAAGATTATCAAGAAAGAGAAGAGGAAGCAGTAGAAGGCACCAGAGGACAAGAGGTAGATGTCAAAATTGGCTCCTCCTGACTTAGTTGAAACCTGGGGCCACCAGCCCTGTAGCCTTTTGCAGGGAACTGCCTTTCGTTTTTTCTCACGAACAACACACTACACTGCAGGCTCCTCACAGCCTTCTCACCTTCAGACTGCTCCTCTCCCACCTGCATGGAATTATCCAGGGTTTCCCATGTTATGGAGCAACAGTGGGGTGCCCCGGGCTCCACACATATCAGTACATTCCTGAGGGCTGTGTGAAGCAGCAGGAAGGATGGGGCGCTGTGGAAGCTGGCTGCATGCCAGTGCTGAGCCTATGTGTGCAAAGGAAGCCTTACAAACCCTGTTCACGACATTACCTCTGTAATCTCTTAATTTCTTTCCTGCTGGAAATGTGAGGGCAGAAATATCTGGGAACCCATTGGTCAAAGCTAAGTGTCATTTTCCCCCAGTCCCTACAGGTCGTTAATCAGGTGCAAGTGCACCGATTACCTGGTAGATGGCAGATAACTGTCACGCAGAGATCTGCTCCTGTAAGTGACCCAGTTTCGACAGGAGAGGCGCACTCTGGTTTTCTGTTGTTATACTTCATGTGATTGGCCATTAGGTCTAAGAAGAGGGAACCACTGGCAGCTTCCTTGTGGGTTTCTCTGGAAGGGTTGTCTGCAGCTTAAATTTGACCATTCAAGTCATTTGTGATGGGTTGAATCAGACACTTAGAAACAAGTTCTTCACTAGTTGATTCATCACATAGTCTCTTCATTGGCTGTTGGTTGCTATCTGTGTTCTCAGGTCATAGTTACTGATTAAGGACATAGTACAATTGTATTTGAAACAGCTGAGTTCCATGCTAGTGTTTACATGGCTCTGGAGTTCTGGGTTTTGTTTTGATTTGGGGGTGGAAGGAGTGGGAGGTTAGCTGTCATTACAGATCAAGCTCTCACAAGCACACGCTCCAGGGTGGTCTGGGCTGGGTTAGAGTCAAGAGAAAAGAGAGAATTTGGTCTGAATGGGATTTGATATCTTACTCAACCTCTGTTACTTAGCACATGCTGGAAGCTTCTTCAAGAAATGTAGGGGAAGCCGGGATGGCTCAGTGGGTTAGGCGCTTACTTTGCAGCCCTGGGGACTGAGGATCGAATCCAGGCCCCAGCCGTGCGGACCCATATGCTGAACTGGGGAGTGCCCCCAGTTCAGTTCTCACCGGGGTGAGACCCTGGCCCAGTTCCTGCCCTGTGCAGCCCCGCCCACCTGTGGAATGAAACTGTGTGGAAAAACCAATGATGTGCAACTATAAAGACTGTTTGGGGCCCTCCCCCTTCTCTCTGTCTCTGACTCTGTATCTCTCTCTCTGTCAAAAACAATAAATAAATCTTAAAAAAAAAAAAGAAAAAGAAAAAAAGAAATGTGCAGTAGAAAAAGAACCCAAGTAGAAGAGTTACTGAACTCTAGGGTTCTGAGAGGTAGCCTCATCTGTCTATGCCTTGCGTCCTGCTTAACCTGCTTGCCCACCTTGCCTCTGTGAGAGGGCTCCATGGCCTCCCCCATGGCAGGCTCTTCTTACCTGGAAAAAGCCCTTGTTACCTGGAAATGTTGACTTCTGTCTCTTCTCATTCTCTGCTGCTGGGTACAAACCCTTATTTTTACTGCCGACTTTTGAGGTGGAGAAAAACTAGGCTCCACCCTCATGGTGCCTCTACTCAGCCTCTCTCAACTTAGAAAAGGAACAGTGTTGAGTTTTCCTTTCTTGTCTTCTCCAGGCTTACTGGAAGCCAGGTTCTTTACTGACGGCAGGCTCCCTTTGCTCACACCTGCCTCTGAGAACTAATTTGTATAGTACACATTTGAAAGGGAAAGATTTGTACTTGCCAGTTCTTCCAGAGAGGGGTCATTTTGTGTCAGTAATTCAAAAGTCTTTGACCTCAGGGATAGAAAAAGGGTTGCTTTGAAGGAACAGGGGTGGGATGAGTTAGGGGAATAAGTCTGAGAGGGGAGGGAAGTGCTTAAGAGCTCAGGGGGTCTGAAGCTGGGCTGTGTGTATTTCACATTGTTGAGTGGGCTCCAACTCCTGGAGACCCTACGAATGAGTGATGTCCACAGTGTCCTGTCCCCCACAGCCCTGCTCAGCCCTGTAGTCTCCTGCCTATGGCTATGGAGTTAATCCATCTCATACTCGGTCTTCCTCTTTTTCTATTGCCTTTGATTTTACCCAGCACTATTATCTTTTCCAAAGAACCCTGCTTTCTCATGATGCGCCTGAAGTAGGACAGCTTTAATTTTGTCATTTTTTTTTTTTGCCTCCAGTGATGTTTCAGGCTTGATGGGCTCTAGGACCTACTTGTTCTTTGTAGCTTTCTTTCAACATCACATTTCAAATGAATTAATTATTTTTTTTCCTATCAGCCTTTTCCAGCTGTATGAGGGTATGAATGATGGACTATCTGGTTAAAATTCCAGTTCTGCCATATGTTAGCTGGGTGACCTTGAATAAGTTATTTACTTTTCTGCACCTCAGTTTCTTTTCTATGAAATGAGGTTGTAACAGGACCTTCTTTATAGAGTTTTTGCAATAGTATTATAAGAGATTACACCATGAAAATGGTTTATCTTAGCAACTGGGATAAGGCACGCTTAATAACTGCTGGCTATTACTATAATTATCATCATCATGATCATTATCACTCAATGGCTAGATTGTGAGATGCTTGAAGACAGGAACTAGATTTAATTGAGCACAGGAGGGCTCAGCAAATATTTGCTGAATAAATAAACAAATGTTACTTAATGTTAGTCTTTCCTCTGAGTTTTTTTTTTAGGATGGATTCTGGATGTTTTCCTTTATTGTTCCCCTTAAATCTTAAAGACCATAAAATAATAAGTACAATTTTAGAAAGAAAAGAAAACATACCTATGATTTCACAAAATTATTCATTCTTCGCACTTTTTTCTGTTTCCATGGGAAAAATATGTGTCCTTGACCTGTTGATATTGAACTCGGCCATATGACCTGCTTGGGTCTCACAGGGTGTGGAAAGTACTTTCTCCTCTCTCTTTATTTTGGGCTCAGCCATATGGTTCACTTTGCCCAATGGGATGTTGTGATGTGAGTAGAATTTGCAGTGCACTTGTGCCGTTGGGCTTGCCCTCTGGTTCCACCATCACAAGAAGAGCTGCCACTGGCTGGCTGTTGCTCTTTCCACCTGAGCTCCAGAATGGGCACACGTGGAGCAGGCCCAAGTCCAGTCTGCATCAAGGAGACGAGCCCAGTTGGACAGCAGCATGATACAAAAGCAGCTCAGGCGAGACATGCCTAAATGTGTAGGTTTGTAGCTGGTAGCCAACATATAGAAAGGAAGTGCTTATTGTTTGTTATGAGGATACAGCAATAACTGACCAATACACTTAGAAAAATGAACATAATTTGTACATAGGCACAACCAAAACATAATACTATCTTATGTTTTACTTTAGTTCACTATAGAATGTATGATAGTTGGGTTTCTCTATGTTGTCATACAGCTTTTATAATTTTCAACTAGCAGCATAAAACTTGATCAAATTCATCTAAAAAATCATATACTAATAGCAACTCATATATTGAGGACTTAGTGTGTGTCCGGTACAATGTCTTCCATATATTTAATTCTTTCAACAGTCCTAGGAGGGAAACCTGACTTACCATTCCATAGTCTCAAAGCTGCAGGTAGTATGACATGCACTTAGAAATATGGACTCTGGAGCCAGAGTGCCTGGGTTTGAATCCTGGCTCTGCCATTTCTTAGCTGTGTTACCTTGGGAACATCACTTAACCGCTCGTGCCTCAGTTTCCTGACTTATAATAATAATAATAATACCTTATAGAGTTGCAGTTGTGAAGTTTTAATGAGTTAATATATCTATACATTTAGACTCGCACCTAGCCTATAGAATTTGTATTGGCTATTTTTATTGTCGGGGAAACCAAATCTCAGAGAGATTAGGTTAGTGCAAAAGTAACTGCAGTTTCAGATCATGAATTTTAAATCATTATAGCTAGGTTAAAACACATCTTGGAGAAAAAAGATGGTGGCATGAGAGGAGAACTCCCATAACTGCCTGGGAAGGGCCTTGTGAACAGAGGGGAATCCACAGGGAAACCCTGAGAAGCAACCTCAACTAAGAGCACCACACAATGCAGAACAACAACCAAAGGTTAGAGAAAAAATGGGAGAGCGGGAGAGGGAAGATGAAGCAGCTGTTCGGGGACAGAGACTCGAAGCGCGGCCCGGGGCTGGCAAAAACAAAGGGGGATTGGGGGACTACGGTCACAGTGGAGCTGGATTGAGGGCGGGCTGGAAGCCGAGACCTAGGGAGCGTGGAAGCCCCACAAGACTGGACAATTTAACATCCGAACTCAAGGGACAGCACACAGTGCCCTAATCAGATCACAGAGCTTAAAGTGGAACAGGGACTGTGGAGCAGGGCGGCTGCACTTCCCGGCGGGCGGGGTGAGAGCAGGGCACCAGCACACAACAGATCGGCACCCCTGATTTATAGAGGAGATTGACTGTGAGGGAGCACCTTCTGAAGACAGGGCTCTTGGAGTAAGGGCTGGGGCTTGAATGGGCATAGCTGCATTGGACGTGCTTAGAGTGAATGCGGCAGTCTCAACAGAGCCGGGAGCATAGAACGGCTGCCACCCGAGCTACCACCTGTGCGCACAGGGTTTTCGGTGTCCCGCCCACTGGGAAGCTGCAGCACCCCAAGCGTGCATCAGGGCTTTTGGCGTCCCGCCCACCAGGCCGCTGGGGCATTGCAGCCTGCGCACGCAACTGGGCTGCCGATAGGGTCGCTGCGGTGTCATTGCCTGTGTGCAGAACTGCACGGCCCACTGGGGCCTCTGCCAAGCCCCAGCCCACCCAAGTGAAATTGAAGATACAAACATGGAAATGTCACAGAGGGAAGAAGAAAGGGAAAGGAAAATCAAGAGAAATGAACGAGCCCTACAAGAACTTTCTGACTCCATCAGAAAGAACAATATTAGAATAATAGGGGTACCAGAAGGAAGCGAGATGAAATCTTCTACGAGTCTACTAAAACAAATAGTGGATGAAAATTTCCCTAACCTGTGGAAAGAATTAAAGCCCCAAATCCAAGAGGAAATCAGAAGCCCTAACTACTTAGACCAGGGGTTCCCAACATTTTTATACCCTATGGCGCATTCTAAAATATCGGTAGGGTGGCAGGCACCAGCTATTTCTAAGGATATTTATTATTGAACAAGAATAAAAAATAATAAAAAAAATAATTTTAAAATAATAAATTTATTATACAAATTACATACACACAAAGAAACATATATACAAAACGTAATACAAAGTAAATAAAAAACACATAATAAAAATAAATAATAAAATAATTTAAAAAAACATAAAAAAAAACAATCTGTCAGTGTGATCTTTGGCATTGCATTTCATTGGCCAGTGCCTCGTAATTAGGAAAGTATGACGACAACCCTGTTAGCAAACAATTATTAAGATGCTCATCGGTAAGTCGAGATCTATATCGTGATTTTATTAAATTCATGTTTGAAAACAAAGATTCGCATAAATACGTTGACCCGATAACGATTTGATTTTATATGCCGCTTTTTAAAAAAATGGGAACCTTTCTTTGTCGACTATGTTCCACAAGTCCTCTGATATTAAGGATTTTAGCAAAATATCGTTCTTAAGGTTCAAAATTTCTAACTCTAGTTCTTCTGCTTTCCCCTGAACAAGGTCTGCAATACATGCGGCTAGTTCTATTCCATTTATTTGGCAAGTAAAAGGATTGATACAGAAGGAGACAATTGGCTCGATATTTGTAAACGGCAGAAATTTCTCTTCAAACTGTTTTTGAAGCACTTGCAGGGTCTCAATAAATAATGACACGTTTAATTCATTGTTACCTAGCATTTTCCTCATATATGGGAAGTGCACGAGAGACTTGATATGTAGATGTGATATCAACAAACTCAATTTTGCTTTCAATGCATTTACAGAGCTTATCATTTCAGCTATATTTTTGTCTTTTCCCTGCAACTGCAAATGGAATCTAATTTTTCCATGGTGTCAGCAAGAAAACCCAAATCCACCAGCCAGCAAGAGTCTGTTAGTTCATCATAATTTTCATTTTTATCATGTATAAATGTTTTTATTTCTTCAATTAAGTTCACAAATCTTGTAAGAACTTTACTTTTACTGAGCCAACATACTTCAGTATGCAGGATGAGATCGTGTTCTTTATCTTCAGTATCTTCTAACAGGGCCTTGAAAAGTCGGTGTTGCAATGGAGCTGCTCGAATAGAGTTGATTATCTTTGTGACTATTTTCATAACATGTTCAAAGGGCAGTATTTTACAACACAAAGCTTCCTGATGGATAATACAGTGGTAG
>PVKE010042240.1:0-13835 GCA_004027555.1 Craseonycteris thonglongyai
GAGGGCACCAGCATTATGGACATACTCAATAGTTTGGTGGTTACCTGGAGAGGGGGGGAGGTGGGGGGAGGGAGAGTTGTGGGGGGAGGTAGGAGTGGGCACTGGATATATGGTGGTGGAGGGGGAGCTGATTCTGGAGGGTGGGCACATAATGCGATGCATGGGTGATGTGATGTGGACTTGTACATCGGGAAACTACCTAATTGTTACCAACCAATGTCACCCCATTAAATTTAACAATAAAAAAAAAAAATTCTAGGTAAATGGTAAAAAATGTGGAAATAAAGAATAACCTTTTTGACCTCTCTCTCCCTCTCTTTCTCCCTCCTTCCTTTTCTTTAATTTCTAATTGAGTGAAGATACTCACATTTTGTATTACATTTTTTACATGTACTGATACTGTGGATATATAAAATAAGCCAGTTTCCAAATTTTGTATAATTTTACAATAACTCCACAAAGGAACATTTGTTATTTATGAACAACTTTGGGAAAAATTATAGTTTTCCAATACTCGCTTTGAAAGATTTTCAACTATTAGGGTCAATTGAAGATCAGATCAGATGAAACTTTTAGGAATGAAGAAGCCGGTATTCATAAAATGGAGCCATACTGAAGACCTCAGGCTGGTTGTAAAGTGTTAACCTATAGAGATGGGGAAATATTTCTTATCTTGAATTTAGAATGTGAGTAACTTGAAGACTGCCATTTGAAGCAACATTGCCTTGCATTTTATTTATGAGAAAGAAAAATGTGGACTACTCCTCCGTCGTGGACCAAGGGCTTTCTGACACATCTCTCAGATTACATACCATTGAAATGATCCCCACAATGTGTTTGGTTCATGTGCTTCTAGGTAGCTACTATGAAGAAAGATTCATAATTATCTAGAAAGAAAAACTATTTGCATTGCAAGGAGTTTAATTGTTTGGAAATAGGATTAAAAATAGTAAGTCAGCATGTAAACATTGGGCCATGATTGGCACTGAACTTAAAATAATTTTTGTGCCCAAAGAAGGTTCTGAATAAATATTTATCAAACCATTGATTACTATGTTGACTGTAGAAAGATAAGGGTGCCTGAGTTTTACCACATTCTTAGTGATTTGAACCAAATATTTTTGTAGCTTTTATAGAAAGCTGGGCTAATCTTTTCCTTATCTTGCCTATTGGACAGTGTATAACGGAATTAGAGGGAGGAGGAAGTCATACAAACTTGCCAGACAGATGATTGGAGTCCCTGTGACAACCTTGTGACCTAATTTTCCAAGCTCTGTCTATTTAACTGGAGAGTTATAGCTGATGCTGTTAACATAAAGAACACTAAGCTTGTATACAAGTTGGGAGGTCAGGAGAAGGAGGAGGGATTTAAAAGGAGATATATAAACCCATTTCTGTCATTTTGCCAATCATAACATAGAAGCATTTTTGTTTGAAAAGAACACTTTATTATTTCTTCATTTTGGCTATTCCTTTTTATATGTGTCTCTAGCAAATCATTGCCTAGGGACCTAATTTAAAAAGAAATTGACAGCATACTAAAAGTTATTTTTGAAGACATTTTTTTTCTTAAGATAAAGATAGTATGTGAATGTATTGGTAAGAGATGGTGGAATAGTTATTATGCTTTTCTTCTGCAGTAAATTTGTGCATTTCTGGTAGCAGTTCCTCAACTATCCAAATAACATTGATGCTGTTTTTCTCTCATTAAGCATTTTATGAATATGTGTAGTTGATTATGTTTATTAACATCATATAAGATTTCAGCCTTTGGTATAAATTTTATAAAGTGTTATTGCAAAAATGAGAATTTTAGATAAAAATAAGTCTAATTGCCATCTTGCTTCTATATATACTAGCTAGACATGGATAGAAACATTTTTCTTCTTCTCATGTATATAATTCATATGATATGTTGAAATATGTTGTACTGACATTATTTGCTGGAGTGATTAAACTAATCCAGACTGTCATCTAGCTTACTTAAATCACACTTTTTTCTAATAAGGACTTTTACGTACTTAGAATACTTATTTGCTTTTACCACATTATACCTCTCTTTCCACCTCCAACACTTTCTTATCTCTTTAGCATTTCTTTTAAGATTTGTTTTTGGTTTCTTTTAACGGGAAGAGAGAGATAGAGAAAAGGGTGAGGGCCCAGAGCAGTCTCCATAGTTGCACGTCACCAGTTTTCCACATAGTTTTCATTCCACAGGTAGGCGTGGGGCTGCACAGAGCAGGAACCAGCCAGGGGCCTCCTGTGTGGGAAGCACGTCTGGGGTGGGAGCAGAACCAGGGACATCCCACAGAAGAGGCTTGCCTCCTGAGAACTGAACTGGGACCGCACCCCAGTTCAGGATATGGGCCTGAATGGGCCAGGACCGGGACTCGATACTTGGACCCTGGGGCTGCAAGATGAGTGCCCAACCTGCTTAGCCATCCTGGCATCCCTCTTTAACATTTCTTGAAGGGGCTCTTAAACAAGTTCTAAAATATTTCATGCATCTCCCTTTAACAGATGATTGGACCCATGTGTATCTTTAATACCAATTTCATCCAGGTATCTCATTCATTTTCCTTCTTCTTCTGAGAGGATGATGGAAGTTCTTTGGCTTCAAAATTACCTTCTAATTTTCAACTTGACTTAACCAAATAGAAGGCAGAGAATCATTAATAAAAAATCAATATCATTGAAGTGTAATTTTAATAATTTAAGTTTCTGTCTCTTATAGAATGTATTATGGAGTCAGTTTAAATGTTATTCTTTCCTCTTTAATTTGTGCATATCTATGTAAAAGTGTTTACCAGTAAGCTTTGGAGTGTCTGTGTCTCTTGGTGTGGTATTGTGTATATTTGGAAACTATTCTCTGAATATCCTCTTGCTGCTGCCTTATTTCTGTCTTGTTCCCAGCTAAGAATCTTAATGAGTAGCTTATGCTTGTTGTTTCCTCTTCCTCAGTTTTCTTACAGTATTAGTCAACCCACTGTAGTATAGAGCTCATGTCTCTAGGTCATCTGTAATCTTCTGAAAGCCAAACCAAAAGGAAAACATTTCATTTTTGTCTTTATTGATTTTATTGTAGCATTCACTTGTAAGCTCTTAGAGGACATGGATTGTGTTTTGTCCACTGTTGAATTTTCATCCCCTAGAGTTTCTAGTACTTTGTAGATTGTCCATTTGCCGAATGAATGCATGTTGATAATGATCATGCCTTTTTTTTTTTTTTTTAAAGAATGTTCCTTTGGCTCCCATGGTATTAATATTACCCTTTCCTGGTTTATATCCTATGTTTTCTTTGTTATCCATTTCCACTTAGATGTTCATTCAGAAGCTCTGAATAGGTATCCAAAAGGTGTGACGATCTTCTCAAGTTCTAGCACTGCTGGTAGCAGGGAAAGTCAGTACTTTTTTTGTGGGGCGTAGGAGGTCAGTTTATACTTTTGTTCATAATCTGAATACTCACAAATTGAGAAGTTTCTGAATTTTCCACAATTCTTTTCTTAGCCTTCATTTCATTTTCTGTTTCGTTATCTTCCAAGGTGACTTTAAGCCCTCACATTGTTTCCGTTAGGCCTTGACTCAATTCTTTATCTCCAGGTGATGTTGTTGTTCTCCTGAGCTCTAACCCTTTACTGATGACTCTACCTGAATGTTGTACACAGGGTCCTTAGACTTCATATGACTCAAAATATATCTGTTGCCTTTTCCCCAACCCTACTTTTCCTATTTTTCCCCCTGTTCTACTAAATGGAACTTTTTCCATTTGATTACCAAATGATACCATCAGGAATCAGTGAATCTTTCTGGACTCTTCTTACCCATCTCTCTGCCCCACCTTTAAGTGATCAGTCAGCAAATCCTACTGATTCTTATTACAAAATAGGTGACAGAGCATTCGTCTCTTACCTATCTTCATTGCTAATCATTTTGCTGCTTTGCTTAAAAGTCTTCAGTGGTTACCCATATGCTCATGATAAAGTCCAATTGATCCTGGTAATGGCACATAACAAAAGCTTTTGTGATACTGCCCCTACTCTTTTTTCAGACCTCATTCTTTGACTCTTGTACTTCATAATACCATAATAAACTCCACAGTGCCATAATAATTGCAATTCCCAAAATATACTTAGCTTCAATCTTCTGTAACTTTCCACATGCTGTTTTGTGTCTGGAGTTTCCTTTCTGTCAACCTTATTATCTTTTCTATATTATTTTAGAGTCTGCTTAAAGAACACTGTGCCAGAAAAAAAAGATAGTTTCTTCTTTGTGCTCAAGTGGTATTTTATATTTAAAGTAGTAGTTATATTTCATTTTAAGGTTTACGTACTTGTTTTTCTCACCAAAAGATACTTGCAGGTAGAAAATATGTCTGAATAATCTTTGTCTTTCTTGTGCCTTAAGACAATGCTGGGTGCACAATATGTACTTAGTTCTTGTTTTAATATACATTCAGTCAATAAATACTTACATGGCTTTTGGTGTTAGTGAGACTTCAATCTCTGCTCTGCATGTGAACAAAGTATAGTAAAAAACTAAGCAAGATTAATTTATTTACTATATGACAAATCATATTGTATCTGCTACTCTCTTTCCCAGAGCATTCTGTAAGTGCAATTATAAGGTAGACATACTTTGTTCTCACTCCATCCAGAATACGGAGTTGAGAATTGCATGGTTGAGGAGCAGCCAGTGGCTGGGAAAACAGCAGCCAGGGCTCAGGACAAAATGTATCAAAGGGACATAGAACCTACAAACATTAGGAGAAACAATCTACACATTATTGAAGTTCCAGAAGGAGAAGAGAGGGAGAAAGGGGGCAGAAAACTGTTATTTAAAGAAGAATGGCTGAGACCTTGCCAAATATAGGAGGAGAATCAAACATCTAAGTTTGTGAAGCTCATAGTTGTCCCCCTCATGAAATTTCAACCCAAAATGTTTTAATTCAAGACATATTATAATAATACTGCCTTAAAAAACAAACAAAACAAAAAAACCCTGCCTACCAAGAGTATTTTACCCAGTAAAGTTATCCTTCAAAAATGAAGGAGACAGACTTTCCCTGACAAAAACTGAGGGAATTTATCACCATTATACCTGCCTGATGAGAAAGGTTGAAAGGAGTTCTGCAAGCTGAACTGAAAAACACTGATTAGTAACAGGAAAACATATGAAAATATCAAGCACACTGGTTAAGGTAAATATAGTCATATTCAGAAAACTTTTAATATTGTAACATAATGGTATGTTAATCAAACTCTAATATAAAGGTTAAAAGACAAAACTATTAAAAATAACTACAGTTGCAGCATTTGTTAGTGGACTCACAATATAAAAAGTAAATTGTGACATAAAAAACCTAAAATGTGTGTGTGGGAAAGTAAAAGTGTAGAGTTTTTTATATGAGATCAAAATTAAAGTTAAACAACTTAACTTTATACCTCAAGGAACTAGAGGAAAACAAATTAAGCTCAAATTTAGCAGATGGAAGAAAATAAAGATTAGAGCAGAAATAAATGAAATAGCAAATAGAAAAACAATAGAAAAGATATAAAATATAAGCTGGTGTTTGAAAAGATAAACAAAATTGACAAATTTTTAGCTTGACAAAGAAAAAAAGAGAAAAGATCAAATAAATAAAATTGGAAAGAGGAAACATTACAACTGATACCACAGAAACAAAAAGGATCATATTAAACTAGTAAGAGCAGGAATATTCCCCAAAAAATGTAATTTAGAGGAAATAGACAAATTCCTAGTGAAATACAACCCATCAAGATTGAATCAAGAAGAAACAGAAAATCTAAACAAAATAACAAGTTGGAAGATTAGTCAATAATCGAAAACCTCCCAACAGTGAAAAGCCCAGGATCAGATGGTTTCACTGTTGAATATGGCCAAGAGTTTAAAGGAGAATTAACACCAGTCCTTCACAGACTTCCTGCTCAAAATTGAATAGTAAGAAATACTTCCGGGGAAAGCCGGGACGGCTCAGCGGGTTGAGCGCTCGCTTTGAGGCCCCGAGGACCGAGGATCGAATCCCGGCTCTGGCCCAGGCAGGACCCACATGCTGAACTGGGGAGTTCCCACAGTTCGGTTCTCTAGCTGTCTCTGTCTCTGTCTCTCTCTCTATCTGTCAAAAAGTAAAAAAATAAAAAAAATAAAAAAATATGCACTGAAGATAAAATAATTACTCTCTATAAATGTAAAAAAAGATAAAAAAAAAAAAAAAAGAAATACTTCCAAAGTCATTTTACAAGGCCAACTATATCCTTATACCAAGTCCAAATAAGGATATTACAAGAAAAGTACAGGCCAATATTCATGGTGAATTCAGATACAAAACAGTCAACAAATATTGGGAAGGTAAATTTAACATCATCATAGAAGGAACATATACCTTAATGAAGTGAGATTTATCTCTGGGACATAGGAAGGTTCAATGTATGCAAGTCAATAACTGTGATACACCATGTTAATAGAATGAAAGATAAAAATTGTATGACCCAAACTGAGAATCATACCCTTAGACACATAATTCAGCATAGAGGCGATGTGTTGAAGCATTGTATACCTGGAACCTATTTAATTTTCCCTCACCAATGTCACCTCAATAAGTTTAATAAAAAAAAAAAAAAAAAAATCATGTGACCATCTCAGTAGATGCAGAAAAAGCGTTTCACAGAATTCAACATTATTTCATGATAAAAACTGAATAAATTGTGTATAGAGGGAATGTACTTCAACATAATGCAGGCCATACATGACAAGCCCACAGCTAATATTATATTCATTGTTAAAGGTTGAAAGCTTTTCTTCTACCATCTGGAACAATGTAGTACTAGAAGTCCTAGCTAGAACAATTAGGCAAGAAAAAGAACTAAAGCATCCAAATTGGAAACGAAGAAATATAATTGTACTGTTTGCAGAGGTTGTGATCATATATAGAAAACTCCGCTACAAACCTGTTAGCACTAATTGGAGAATTCAATCAAGTGGCAGGATACAAAATCAACTACAAAAATCAGTTACATTTTTATACACAAACAAAAACTACCTAAAAAAAAAAAAAAGCAAAACGGTCTCATTCACGATAACATCAAAAACAATAAAATACTTAGGAATAAATTTAAACAAGGAGGTGAAAGACCTGAACACTGAAAACTGTAAAACATTGATGAAAGAAAGTGAAGAAGACAGGATAAGTGGAAAGAATACTTGTTCATGAATTGGAAGAATTAATATAATGAAAATTCCCTTACCACCCAAATAGATCCAGTACAGTCTATCAAAATTCTAAAAGCATTTTTTACAGAAATATGGAAGACATAAAAATGTAAAATACCTAGAAGAATCTATAAGAAAAAAGCTCTTTGACTTTTCTCTTGGCAATGTTTTTTTTGTTTTGTTTTTTTGTTTTGTTGTGTTGTGTTTTGTTTTTTGATATGACACCAAAAGCACAAAAGCAGAAATAAGCAAGTGAGACAGCATCAAACTAAAAAGCTTTTGCATAGCAAAGGAATCAATAAAATGCAATGGCAATCTAAGAGATGGGAGGAAATGTTTTATACCATATAGCTGATAAGGGGTTAATATCCAATGTATACTTGTATAAGGAACTTAATGCAACTCGATAGCAAAAACATAACATAATTTGATTAAAATATGGACAGAGGAGGGGATGCCCACGTAGCTCAGCAGGTTGAGCACTTGCCTTGCAACCACTAGTCCACGGATCGAATCCCACGCCCCTCAAAACAATAAAAGAAGTTTTTTTTTTAAAGATTTATTTCATTGTTTTTTTGACAGAGACAGAGAGACAGAGAGAAGGGGGAGGGCCCAGAGCAGTATCCATAGTTGTCTGTCATCAGTTTTTCAACATGGTTTCATTCCACACAGGTTGACGGGGTCTGCACAAGACTGGAACTGAGCTGGGGGCCTCCCACATGGGAGGCACACCCCCTCGAATGGGGGTGGGGGTGGGTGCCAGAACTGAACTGGGGCCTCCTGCATGGGAAGCACACCTCAGTTCTGCATATGGATCCATATGGGCCAGGGCTGGGATTCGATCCTCTGTCCCAGGGGCTACAAAGCAATCACTTAACCCACTGAGCCATACTGGCTTCTCCAATAGAATAAATCTTTAAAAAAATGTGCAGAAGGTTTGAATAGATATTTTTCCAAAGAAGGCATATAAGTGGCAAATACATATATGAAAGGTGCTCAATATCACAAATTAAGAAAATGCAAATCAAAACCAAAATTAGATATTACCTTACATTTGTTAAAATGGCTGTTATCAAAAAGACAGGAGATAAGTGTTGGCAAGGATGTGGAGAAAAGGGAACCCTCGTGCACTGTTGTTGGCAATGTTAATTGGTATAACCATTGTGGAAAATAGTGTGGCAGTTCCTCAAGAAAATAAAAAACAGAACCACCATACCATCTAGCAATCACACTACTGGACATGTAATCGAAGGATATGAAGTTAGGATCTTGAAGAGATATTTTCACCCCTATGTTCACTGTAGCATTATTCACAATAGCTAAGATGTGTATAACAAATAACCTAAGTGGACCTTGACAGATGAATGGATAAAGGAAATGTGGAAAGAGGGAAATCTTGCCATTTTCAATAACATGAATGGATTTAGGGCATTATGCTAAGTGAATGGTTATGTTATAGTTAACATTCTCTATGTAGAAGGTTGGCAAGGAAAGGCAATAAGATTGTTTAAATGATTAAAAAAGAAAATACTATGCAAATATATAATTGTTGCAATAATATATTTTAAATGTGTATACAAGTGGACGTATAAGTGATAAAAATAATTAAGAATTATTTTCTTTTAAGAGCTACTCTCTTATCTGGAAAAATAATTGATGTGGAAAAGCTGCGTGTTGTAACTGAAATGGATTGAAGCATGATCTATTATATCATTTCTGATACTGAGAAGCTATATCTTGATTTATAGCTATATCATAGAGGTATATACGTATAATATTTTGAAGAGCAGTAATTTAAGAACAAACATTTCTTTGTTCAATGCTGAAGTTAGGTCTGGTTTATTATAGAGACCCTATAACAGTGCTGAGCAAGTTGAAGAACAGTCTTATGCTTGAAATTATTTTCCTGAACATTGCAGAAAATGTTATATTCTCAGGTGAGTTTGAAAAAATTTATTTAATTCTCGATAGAGCTGAATTATGGTGACTGAAGCTTTCAATTTTTATAATAGAAAAAATCATAAAATCTATCTGGGGACCTGAGAAATATATCCTGCTCTTATTGTTGCCAAAAACTCTAGAATAATATTCTCTGTAGCTTTTCTCATGTGCTTAAGTAATCTTTTTACCCCCTGAGAGGAGTTTTCATCTCTTTCCCATTGTTGATTCAAGGGTAAAAGAACTTCTCTTGCCAAAAGAAGATACTCTTTTCTGTATGATAAAGTGATTAAGTTGGTTTATATCATTTCAACTCTGCTGATCTTAAAGTATATCTATGCTACTTAAATTTCTGTTATTGTCAAAAAAAATTTTTTTCAGCATTCTAAACTATTCTTCGAGATCTCTAACATGCTGATAAGTTGATTCTTTTTTCAGATCATCTACTAAAGTGATATGACTGAAGTTAAACTGAATTAGGAACTGGTGGTAAAATGTTCTAAAGTTAAAACAAGAAGGCAAAAACATGGAGTATGAAAGTTTGCTTAGCCATGTTCCATGGGACAGTTTTGCTCTATCTGGTGACAGTGTTCTTGTGAATTGCTTGGGCTGGGATTTGCACATTGGTTGGTCTCCAAAAGTTGAGCTTCCTTGTCTTGGTATGGATTGTTTTGGACTCCGGAGAGTAAAGTTTTTCCACTCCAGAGTGCTAACTTTGTCCTTGTTCCATTCCTCACTTGGTGTTTGGACAAAGCTTACTCTTCTTACATTCAGTGGCTCATTGTCTAGAGTTTGAAACGAAAATTATGATTGGATGACACTTGAGTTTTGTGTTTCCTTTGTCACTTGAATGACCTGTATATGAAAGGTATGTTTACCCTAATTCATTTCCAAATATTTAAAGAAAAAAGAAAGAAAGATTGAAGGGAACTTGGGATAACTTGTTTATGTTAGCTCATTTGAGTTCATGATTGAATTATACAAAATAGATTTTTTTCTTTCTTTTGTATTTTGAAATTAGCTCTCAATAATGCACAAATAATCCTTACAATGGGTTAGCTTCAGAAATAGCTCAATGCTAGGGAGAATTTCTAGCCCATTAGATGAATACATCTTTGACCCCCCTTTTCCCTTTTAACTGCCATTTCCAATTGGTTGCCAAATTCCTCTGCGTTTACATTAAAGTTAACTTTTGCCTTTGCCCTACCTGCCTTACACTCACTATTTTAGGGCCACATAACTATTTTCTTAAATGATTACCTCCTAAATGATCTCTGCATTTGCCTAAGTCTTACTACAATTCTAATTAGATTGCGTCAATCCATTTAAGTCTATTAAGAAAAACAGCCAACAGAAGAAGATTCAGTTTAGGCCTTCCCTAACCTGGCTACTTTCTTTCATTTTAGCTTCAGTCTCACTACTCTTTTTCCAATAAATTACTGATTAGCCAAGCTGAAGAACTATACACTTTCCCCAGAATACTTCAGTCTTTCCAACTTCTCTGTCTTTTGTGTCTGTCCTCCCTCCCTTGCTTAACTTGGAATGTCTTTAAACCTTATCTGTATGTGCAAATCTAATCTATCATTTGGAAAATTTATTCTGTGCCATTGTGGAATAATCCTTAGTTTCTCTTATTACTACCTCCGCCTCCCAATATGTTTTCTTAGGATTCTTTGGCACTTAACTGCTCTCTTGTGTGTATGTGTATAAAATGAGTCTTACTGGGACCAGGTATTAAGCTTCTCCAAGGCAGGCTCTGTATCTGACTTCTACATTTGGATAAGACACAGGGCCTAGAGTAGTGATTTTTTTTGTGTAATGGAAGCTTGATATATGTTTGTTAAATGAAGAAACAAATGAATCTCTGTCTTGTATATTCCATCATGAGTTTTGTACCAATAACACCTCAACTCTTAATCTGAAAAGGAAAATTATAATGCTAGCCACAGTTTTTACTGAGCCTAAATTGAAATACTCTGGAAAAATTTAATCATAGAGACAATCAGAATGTACTCTGTTATTTGGGATAAAGCCTCTGGCAAACATGCTTGTTTTTCAAGTTCTTCTTAGTCTTTTAAATTTGGACTGTGATTATTCCCTTAAACATCTCACAGATTTAATAAGTGAGCCATTGTTTTAAAGTGTTTTGTAACTTCATGAAGAAACAACTCTTGAAATAAAAGGTAAAAAACAGAGAGAGATTGCACACTTTCCTTTTTCATCTGTTCCCGTCATTAGAGTATAGTTTTCAAGATTTGTGTACAGCACTAACCTATGAATAAGACAATGAGATCTTTCTGATGCTTTCATTAGCCTAACCCTCATGAAAAGGGCCTCAAAGCCGTGCTTCAGCACATTGTTTTTATCTAGCTCCATGGTCATTATGGCTACAAGATCTGACAGTTAAGTTTTTGAACTCATCCTAGAAAAAGTGCTATATACCTCATTGCTGAATATCTCTATTGTCACCTTCAAAGTACTCCCCTTGGGAAGTTATGCACCGATGCCAGCACCTAGTCCACCCTCAAAGCAATTTTGGAACTCTTTTTCTTTTTTCTTTTTTCTTTTCTTAAAAGATTGATTTTATTGTTTGAGAGAAATGAGAGAGAGTATGCCTAGGGCAGTCTCCATAGCTGTACACCGTTAGTTCTGACGTGGTTTTATTCCACACATGTGGATGTGGGGCTTTGTGGGGTGGGAACTGAACCAGGGGCCTCCCACATAGGAAGTGAGAACATTTGCTGTTGTGCCATCTTACTGGCTACCAGTTGTGCTGCAGTTTAGCATATGAGTTTGCACAGGCTGGGGCCAGGATTCGAACCCCGGACCTCAAGATTGTGAGGCAAGTGCTTAACCGCTGAGCTATCCTGGCATCCCCTGGAACTCCTTTTCTGGAATGGCTATCAGAGTTGTTGTGATATTACCCTTGATGTCTTGAATGTCATCAAAATGGCTTCCTTTCAGTATTTGCTTTATCTTCAGGTATAGAAAACAATCAAATGGGGGCAAGATCAGGTGATTTAGGGAGGGTGTTTCAATACAGTTATTTGTTTACTGGCTAAAAACTCTCTCACAGACAGTGCTGTGTGAGCTGGTGCCTGGCAAGGACCATGAGTTGGTGAAAAGTTCAGGTTGTTTTTGTCTCATTTTTTCCCCACCACCTTTTTAGCACTTCCAAATAGTGAAGTTGGTACAAACTCAAAACGAACCATTATTTTTGACCATTATTTCAGCCCAACTCAGATTGTGATTTGAACTGATGAAACTTTTTTGGTCGCAGAAGATTGACTGACTTCCATTGTGCACTTTGATGGGTTGTTTCAGGGTCGTATTGGTACACCAATGTTTCATCACCAGTGATAACAAATCATCATCTTACCTCTCCAAAAGGTATTGGCAAACTTTGACTCTCTTTTGCTTTTGTTCATTGGTGAACTCCTTTGGGACCATTTTTGCACACACCTTTCTTATGCCAGGATTTTCAGTGAACATTTTACTGTTTTTCTATCAATGTTGACTTGGTCAGCGACAATTTTGACACAATTTGACAAATTTTTGCAATGTTTTTGTCAGTTCTGCTTGTTACTGGCTGCCCTGACTTCTCTTCATCAGTGACTCTCTCCCCTCAGAAAAACATTTAACCCATTTGTACACTCCTGTTTTCTTCATGACATTAACCTGATCAACTTGCACTAACACATTCCTGATTTTACTTATACTCTTGCCAAGTTTAACAGGAAATTTAATGTTTGTTTATTGCTCTAATTCAAGCTCTGACATTCTTGCAATGGCACACAAAAATATGCAACAACAATAATGAACACCACTAAGATACCACCACACATCGACACGAACACAGCTGTGAGACACTGATATATCAAGGTTACAAAACCTTGCCGAGTGGTTTGTACAGTGCTGCCAATGTTAAGTGCTCTGTGGCAAGATTGCAAACTTAATTGTCAGAACTCATATTTTTTGTAGTATGAATAATAGTATGCATTTTTTTGTTTTTTTTCTAATTTTATTGCACAATTTTATTTGGTAAAGTGAATTGGATTCACTGTTACTTTTTTGGGTGTTACTTTTAAAGTGATTCTTAATCCAGTTTATAATGAATAAAATCCAATTAAAAATAAGAAAATTACAAATAATTATGGCATTGGACCTATTTTGGGTGTTTAGCTGCTGAGAATAAAACAAGATATAACTGGAAAAACATCTGAAAAATAATGAAACATAACTTTGGTCAGCATACTCAGGAAATGTTTATACAGTGTTCAATTTATTTTATTCTGTACTCAGATTCTGGTGTATGTTAGCGTTAGACAAAGGACTGAAAATATAGTTACTATTTAAAGATGTTCATTGTTTGAGAGAAATTCAACAGAATCTTGAATATTCTCAGGGCATGTGGAATAATTTTATGGAGTTTTAAATCATAACTGTATTTTAAATGTCAATGACTTAAATGTGTTTTGCTTTGTAGATATGTTACTTAAAATTTTTCTGTGGAAATGTGTTTATTTTTGCCAGCAATAGTGTCTTATATCATATTTCTTTAAACGTGTAAAAGTTGATTGATAACCATAATGCTAGTTTGTTTATTTAAAATTCTGAATGATTCTCTTAAACATTTTTGTTAAAATTAATTTTCCATTTATTTATTCCTT
>PVKE010042241.1:0-13832 GCA_004027555.1 Craseonycteris thonglongyai
ATTCATATTTTCAAAAAGTCAACAATCTAAAAACAGTGAAAAGCAATGAAAGAATCCATATATATGTAACGCATTCTCAAATTTTAAAGTTTTATGTTTGAGACGTTTTATAAAACTTTTTATAAGACTTATTCATGTTTTGCTTTGTTTTCATTTTGTCTGAATATAGTTTCTAGGCAAATCTGACTGGAAAGCAAGAAGAGGTTCAGTGATCATATATCACCAGTTTCTGGGATGGTCCTTCTTTGTATCCAATTTTACTGTTATGAATTATTAATAGTATTCCCTTTCAATATCAGAAACATTCTGATTTGGACAATAATTATTGAATTGCCCTAATTACAGTGAACAGTACTGGTTGCATTAGATTATCACACAGAACTTTGAAGAACTATACTTCTGAAAGGCTCAGTATTACTAATAATTATATTTGTTAAGATATAAATTGCTTTTGAAAAGACTTTGCTAAATGTCCTCTGGGGGTGACATCTTCCCCAGTTAAGAGCCACACCTTCAGGAGCCCATTAGCAGACACAAAGAGAAAACTGTAACTTAGTGATAGTAAGGTACAAAGTCTACTGTGAGAGAGTAGAAAGTAGGACTTGGCCACTGTAGGGGCAGAGCTCTCAGAGGACCTGGCTTCTGGTGACAGGAGGGGACATAGGGACAGAGAGATGAGGCTTCGTTACTGGGTCACAACAAAGTCTTTCAGTGACTTGCAGGTTAAAAATTTTTGAATTTTGGATTTTTTGTTAGGCATTGAGGGGCCATTGAAGGGATCCAAGAAAAATTGTGATATGGTCAGATTTGTGTGTAGAAAACACAACTAAAGACAAAAGGGTAAACTCATATAAACACCAGCAGCAAGGTTATTTAGAGGACATTCAAGTAGAGAGTTTTTACTCTGTTAAACTAAAGTAGTGTCAATGAGGATGGAGGAAAGGGTGCATGTGAGAGGTTGTCATGTAGGGTATAATGCAGAGGATATGCTGACAAATTAGACATGGTGTGGGGCCTGAGAAAAATGTTGAGGTTTCTCAATAGGGTAACTGATTGGTGGTGTGTAACCCACTTTCTTTTTAAAGAGCTGGAAATGTAACTATGTGCAAAGCCGGAAGTATAATTATGTGCAACAAAACACATACCTATATGTACATAAGCATCAAACAAGGAGAAAAAAAATTGTGATAGCAAATTTTATTTAAATTTTATTTTAGTGTTCTTGTTTCAGTTATAGCTGCCTGAAATCAAAGAGTCTAATTTTGAGCCAGTTACCATAATCATTCTCTATACTGCTAACAGTCAAATTTTAATCGATCCAAATTGTATCTTTTAATGCAAAGTGAAGCTGCTGACATACTTCCAGCATCGTCTCACTTTCAAAGCCATAGTTTTACTTAGCCACTAATCAGGGTGGCATTAATGATAAATTTTTGGCTCACAATGTTATTATGACTATGTTTTACATCATGCTGAGGAATACTAAAAGATAGCCACCTTTTGCCTCCTCATTTTGTGAATTTGGTATTACTAATTACAGGCCATTTTTATTCTTACTGTAATTCTTCTCAAGCCTGAAAAGCAATACACCTTATTATAAAAGCCCAGTAATATGTAAAATATGCATAGATTGAAAACAAAACGTGTTCTCTGGTGAGAGCGTGCATATATCATTTTAGTTAAAATTCTTTGTCAATGAAGACATTTTTTGTAGTTTGACTGTTCATGAACAACAATGATAATTTGTGTTTCCTGAGTAACAGCTACCCATATAACTGTTCTAAGGCCTGAATGTCACCAAGCTCTTCTGTGTATAGAGTTTTAACTTTCCTAGAGAGTTAAACTGTACCTCTGTATTCCTCATTATTTGTTTAATGTGCCTTATCTTATTGTAGGAATAAAAAAATAATATATTGTGGTCTCTCTTGAAGGACTAGTTGTGATATAAGTTTCTGTCTTCTGAAGTAGGGGGCAAATGAACCCTAATGGAGTGAGCATGCTTCATCCCACATGGCCATGTTAGAGCAGGAGGAAATGACAAGCAAAGGGGTGTCTACTATTGTCTTTGGATTCATACAAAACAGCCTTCACCTGGAGGATTTGAAAGCAGAAGCAAAACATGTACCTGTAATCTGATAGTCCACCTGTGTGTGAAATCAAAATAGCTGACCTTTTGGGAGATTTATAAATGCTTATTCTAATGTCAGGACCATTTAGTTTATGTAAATATGAAGCAATAGTGAGACACTGTAAATAGAGCAATACTATGTGATTAAAGCAAGGAGGCAGCTCCCAGGATTCCTCAGACAGCCATGCAGAACGTGTCAGGATAATTTTGAACAGATAGGTGTTGACACAGACTGGATTCAAGTATGTGTGAGATTTTGATTTGGACCACAGAGCTGAATTATTTGTGGATGACTGGGTTTCTCTCCAGGTTTTTTAGGTCTTAGCCCAACGTTTTGAGATTGATTGACTAGTGTTTATTGAGTGAAGTCACACAGAGAGAGCACTCCACTCAATTTAAAGTGCTCAGAACCTATGACCTGCACATTTATAAGGTCTTGGGGTCAAAAAGAAATAAGGCAATAATATCTCAATTCAAGTTAAAAGCCTGAAATTTCTGCCATATTCTTCCTCTGAGTTCAGTGATTCTGAATAGCTACTTTTATTTTATCTGTTATATATAAGCATGTCTTCCTTCTTTGAATATTATTGTGAACTATAAAAAGCACAGTGGCAACTTTAATAGTTTGAATATGCTTCTTAGGTTGAATCTCCAATTTGTCCCACACTTCATTTATTTACTAAAATATCACTGTTTCAACTCATCCATGATTGCATTTCTAGCTTCTGTAGAACGCCTTCAATTCATGACCTCATTTATTACTTACTTTGTGATCTTGCTACTTGGCTACATACTGTAAAAGGTAAAGGGAACATTTTTCCTCCTTCATATGGTTCCTGCAATGGTAACTGAAAAGTGTTAAACAAAAGAAGAGAAATTAAGCAAATTCTACTTGAGGTGCCTAATGGTCATCTTATGGGTCATGAACGTAAGCTTCAATGATCCTAAAGTTACTGGGGAAAACCATGGAACTAAATTTCTAACTTTATCAAGTAGAATAAAAAAAAAATCACTCTTCTTTGTGTAGTTCCTGAAAACTGAAAATTAGGGGAAAATAAGTATCTATACATTTATTTTTAAGCAAATATGTATTGAATCCCTATTCTATGCTAAGACATGGGAATTAGAAATAAAAGATATATAAGACTTTTTATCTTTCCAGAAATTTATAGACTAGTAAGAGATATAGACATCATATCTTCTATTCTTATCTTTAATGACAAATTATCAGCCAGACTTGTGTTGGCATTTTCTATAACCTGTTGTTGTTTTTTTTAAGTATTTTGGTGATTTGTATTGTTTTTCTTGTTATTTGGGGGAAGAGTGAATTTAAGGTTACACACACACACCTTATAATTGTGTAAGGTACAGGCTTAAGTTGCCTAAATGAAAAGTGCCTTTTTTTGTTGTTGTTGTTGTTGTTGTTAATTATCTTTTAACTGAAACAGTGCTAATAAAGTAAAGAAGAGGCTTCTCTAATATAGTTCTATATGCAGATACTCATGTCTTTAAAAATTTTGAGTTTAAATGTTGGGTTTCATTAGAATTTTTTCTTTTAGTTGTTAAATCTATTGGGGTGACACTGGTTGGTGAAAATTACATAGGTTCCAGGTATACAATTCTACATGACATCATCTATGTATTGCATTATGTGCTCACCACCCAGACTCAGTTCTCTTTCCATCACCATATATTTGATGCTCACTCCCTACTCCCTCACATCCCCGCTACTCTCCCACCCACCTCAAGGAGCTAGAAGAAGATAGGGATTTCTAATGAACATTTGAATTAAGAAAACCCAAACAGTGGGAGCATCAAACAAGTGGGAAAATTTATTTTCTCCAACTTTGGGAAAAAAATTTTCAGTATAATTTCTTTTTTGTTTGTTTGTTTTTAATATAGCATTAGTTATAGCCATAAATTATATACTGTAAATTTATTTCCCAAAGGTAGGAAAAAAGTAAATTTCTCTATTTGCCTGATGCTCCCATTGTCTGGATTTTTAAAATTCAAATATTTGTTATAAATCACTATATTTTTCTAACTCCTTGAGAAATTTCAAATAAAAGTCAAGATTTAAGTTCAATATTGAGTACATAGGAAGCCAAAGAAGTAACATATAGTGGCTAAATAGTTGTTTTTGGAAGCCAGATTCAAGAACCTACCATAGGCAAATTGTTCAGTCCATTAAAGTCTCTATCTCCTCAGATATAGAATCCTGATTTGTCTGATGGGTATGGAACATTAAAACATGTATTGTCTATAAAGCTTTAACACATATAAAGCACTCATGTGATGGCTGCTAAGATAATTATTAATGATTCTGCATGTGGGTATTGGAGGTGTTGAGTGTAAGTAAATGTTTTTTCTGTCTTCCATATAGCATTCTTTTTAATGATTCATTGTAAAATTATTTAATGCATTGTTTTTTTTATTGAGAGTGGTCTGTGGGATAGTTACCAAGAATATAACAATAAACAAGTAATATTTCATGCTACTTACTTTCTTTTGGAGAAGGTATACAAGTCAGTAATAATACTGTGTGATAAACACTTATGAGAAGTGCTAAGGCAGTTTTCACAAACTTTTAGGTTAACCAAGGAGAGGAGTGGTAATAACTTTGTCTTTGGCAATTCAGAGATTGCTGCTTACTAGAGAGAGTAAATTTGGAAGTGAGTTCTCAAGAATGAAGGAGAGTTTTCCAGGCAAAAACCGGGAGGAAAATTGGAAGAGACCTTGTAGGGAGAGGAGCAGCCTGTAAAAATGGCCCAGAAACAGAGATTAGCTAGAATTTTCTGATTCAAACCAACAAGTTTTCTTGATATTGTCAAGTAATGGGTATTCTGTGAATAAGCATGGAAACATCTGTGACTTAAGGCTTTCAAACAGTGAAATGTTATTTGGGAGTCGGAGAGGATAATATGAAGATATAAAAGATGAAAAGAAATATATTTTATCTAAAGAGAAAAAAAGTTTCAGGATTTGTTGCATGTAACAAAGTACATTTTAACAGAGCCCATGATGTCAATTGGGTTAGGAGAATTAGTAGCTTTGTGATGCCCTCAGTTATTTTCCTATATAGTTGTATTACACATAAGAATAAAATCGATATTTTCTTATATATTTTGGCAATATTCCCCTACCTTTGTCAGAATACTGACTTTGTGACTTTTTCTAAGATGTTCTCTTAGGTGTCCTATACAAAAAAAAAAAATTGTTTATGTCTAATCCTTTCAGTACAAGTTGATGGTTATTGTCATCAATGTGTGGATATCACTCCTTACCTTCAAAAGCATATTAAGTTAATAGGACTGATAGATGACTGGATAAAGAAGTTGTGGTATATCTACACAATGGAATACTACTCAGCGATAATAGATGAAATGCAGTTATTTGTGACAACATGGATGGACCTTGAGGCCATCTTATTAAGTGAAATAAGTCAGACTGAAAGAATCAGGGAACGTATGACCTCACTTATAAAGGGATTGTAACACTGAAAGTAACAAAGACACAGAGACCTATGGACATACTCAATAGCTTGGTGATTGCCTGAGGGAAGGGGAGGAGGAAGGAGGGAGAGTTGTAGTGGGGGAGGTGGGAGTGGGCACCAACCTTATGGACACACTCAGTAATTTAGTGGTTACCTGAGGAAATGGGAGGAGAGGGGAAGGAGAGTTGGGGGACGGGGAGGGGAGGTAGGAATGGGCACCGGATATATGGTGATGGAAGGGGAGCTGATTCTGGGAGGTGAGCACATAATGTGATGCATGGGTGATGTGATGTGGACTTGTACATCTGGAAACTGTCTAATTGTTACCAATCAATGTCACCCCAATAAATTTAACAATAAAAATTAAAAAAAACCCCAAAAAACAGAGAATAGGGTTGCTAGAAATGCCACATTTTAAAAAACACTTTTTTTGGATTTTTTGATTTTATTATTTTTTTGACAGAGAGAGAGAGAGATACAGAGACAGAGAGAGAACTGAAAAGGGGGAGCTCCCCAGTTCAGCATATGGATCCGCACAGGCCGGGGCCGGGATTCAATCTCCGGTCCCCGGCGCGCTGCAAAGTGAGCACTTAACCCACTGTGCCATTCCGGCTTCCTCTAAAAACCATTTTATAGTTCTAATATTTGATACTCTGCAATATCATTTGTTTTTATTTTATCTTATCTGTCTTGTATGTTCATCATGGTTGTGACAATTTATTTAAGAATGGGCATTCTTCACGGGGAACTGGCTATTTCTGCTATTGCTGGTATTATTTCCTGAGAAGATGCATATTTTCCTATTTACAATTAATTTTAGAACTGGAAGATACTTAGAAATAATTTCCAATAAATGTTTTAAAGACAAATATTACTTCTTTTAAATTAATAGATTATCCTTTAACTGTTTACTGTTTTGAGAAGATAGACAATGAAAAGGAGTGTCATATATTTTAAAGATTACTGGTTTTCTGAGGGTCAATGTTTTTCTGAGGGTAAGTTCACGACATATTTTCCAAATTAGGCTACTTTGTTTTATCAATCATGTCTGTATCGTTTGACTTGTAAATTTTGCATAATTTATTTTTGTTTTCTAATTCTAAATTAACACATTCTGTTTTAATTCATATTATGATATAAGTAAAAAGCTACACTTATAGGTAACTAACACACTAAAATATTGTATTTCCAAACAAAAGTGGATTGAAATACTAAACAGAAGGGAGACAGGATGGAGGAAGAATTAACTTAAGATTTTCTAAATCCGTCTTTTAACTCAGATTCTTGGTTTCATTCCCATTCTGAGCTGTGAACTATTGCTTCATTTCATGGGTGAATTGGATTTAAAATCCTTTAATCTCTTCTCCAGAGAAAATCTAAGTGTCTTTTTCTGGAATGATTAAAGTGCACAACTGGTCAGTGAGTGCTGGAGAGACAAGTAGCCTTCCTAAGGGCCCTTTCAGATATGTGAGTGAAAAAACTTATAGCTTCCAAGGCACATCTGACATTGAATGTTCATATAAATGAACAAAGATTATAACTAAAACCCTATGTGGGCCAATGGGCTTGGTAAAATTATCTGAAATTTGTACCATTATTTAGAAAATCATTAATTGTTTGTGACAATTTTTATGGTCATGCATGTAACGTATATTCAATACAATTATATCAAAATAAATTAAATCAAATTATATAACTCTCACAGTACCCAATGCTTCTACTTTAAATTTATATTCTTTATCACCCTATTGTAGAGTCACTTGAATTTCTACTCCCATAAGATCATTGATGGCACGTGGTTTAAAAATAATGCTAAGTTGTTCAAATATTTGAACTTTATCCTATGACTACTCATAATTTAATACTATACCAATTACTGTCATTATTGAGATAGACTATTATGCTAAACTTTTCCACAACTTCATAGTTAAACGATTTGTATAGGATTGATCATTCATGAACTTTTGATATTATAGGCATTCTTTCCTGTGTAGTCTCATTCTCATCAAAATTTTCAAGATGAGTTGGAGAGGAAATCAGGATTATAAAAACGTTTGTTAAAATGTTAACAAATAATGTTAACATGGTGATATTTATGTTTTAAAAACTACCTTTAGAGCAGTTTTCTCAACAAACTTGAAAGTATAGGGATTTCTTACATGCCTTCTGCCCCCACATATGCACAGCCTCCCCCATTATCAACAACTCTCACCAGTATTATACATTTTTTTGGAATGGTAAGGATGAACCTAAATTGACTCTTTATAATCACTCAAAGTTCATAGTTTATCTTAGGGTTAGCTGTCAATGGTGTTCATTCCATGAGTTTGGACAAACACATAACGACATATAACCATCATTATTATATTATCATGGAGTATTTTCACTGCCCTAAAATTCTCTGTGCTCTGCCTGTTCATCTCTTCCCACTTTCACTGCTGGCAACCACTGATCTTTTTATCGTCTCCATAGTTTTGATTTTTCCAGAATGTCATATAGTTGGAATCAGACAGTATGCAGACTTTTCAGATTGGCTTCTTTCATTTAGTAATATGCATTTACGATTCCTCCACATATCTTCATGGCTTGATAGCTCGTTTCTTTTTAGAACTGAATAATACTGCATTGGCTGAAAGTACACAATTTATGTATTGTTCACTTATTGAAGGACATTTTGGTTACTTCCAAGTTTTGACAATGATGAATAAAACTACTATAAACATATGTACAGATATTTGTGTGGATATATGATTTCAACTATTTGAGTAAGTGCCAAAGAGTGCAATTGCTGGGTTTCACTCTTTACTACTGAGTAAAAACCTGTTGAGGAAAAAAACATGAACTGAAGTAGTAATTGTCTTAATCTCTTTGGGGTAAGGACTGAGTGACATAAACAACAGAAACTTATTTCTCACAGTTCTGGAAGATGGAAGTCTGAGATCAGGGTGCCAGGATGGTTGGTGAGGGCCCACTTTTGGCCTGAAAACTTCTTGCTGTATTGTCACTTTGAAGAGGGGTGAGGGATGTGTATGTGAACTGTTGTTTTTTTTATAAGGACAGTGATAGCATTCAGGAAGACTAATCTTTTATGATCTAAGTACCTTCCAAAGTCTCCCTTGTCCAATATAATCACATTGAGCATTAGGTTTCAAGAGTTGAATTTTGGGATGACAGGTATTCAGACCATAGCTGTAGTACACAATCAAATCTTTGTTATTTATATTTGCATCCACCAGTTTTCTCTCTTAATTCAATCATTCAATGACGGACACATCTACCTGCTCATCTTAACAAGCCGTCCTTTGATTGATAGGAAATACAGTTAAAGACCACAGGTCTGATCAGAGGCAAACAATGGCTCTCCAACACAATCCCTACAGAATAAAGTCTGCAACCCTTTCTTGAAAGTAGGGGGAGGAATTTGGCAGGCAGAAATATGACAGCATCACCAGCAATATCTAACATATATGCACCCTCTCTGAACGAAATCATTATATGGGGAACATTTTCCTCAGTACTGCTGTTTGAAGGAAAAGAGGAGCTATTTTTCACAGGTTTTCATTTTCTCTTTAACAGTATCCATTTCTTTGCCTGACTTTCTTTAACATTTAAGAGTCAGTTCTTGAGCTACCATCTCATTTTTTTATAGGTTGCTCACACAATGAACTGAGATGTTATTTTGGTGCAAATATTATTGAAAGATGTGTGAAAGGCCTCAATGTAATCAAGGTTTTTCCAAGACACAAAGGGAGAAATTGCATTTTATTTTTTTCAGTCTACAATACCATTCTTTTTTGAGAGATATTCTCTGTTTTAATGATGCTGTAGTGAGCTATTGCTTCATAAAGTGTCCTGTGAAGGTTTAAGAATAACATGAAAAAACAGATTAACTGTTTGTGTGACACTTTTGAAGGGCCACCTTCCAGAAGAGGGTGAGGCTCAGTAGTTGGTCAATGAGCATTCTTTCTAGGTTGCAGGTATGCTACCCAATTTCTGTACTGACAGGTGAAGGAAAATCTTCCCTTTTCAATTTCTTCATTCTGGATCAGCTCTAGTCTACCACATAAAATGAAAATAGATAGGAATATTAACATGTCTCCCAAAGTGTACTTGCTTACACAAAAAAAATGTGTTTGCTTTAATCAACTGTCACACCTTGAAGCTATGCATAAGAGCCACTTCCTTTTCTAGGCAAGAATATATTGTGAACCATGTTTCAGCCCTTTGTGAAATGAAGGTTGCTATACCATGCCCTTACTTTTAGTTAAAGCCCTTTACTAATCATTTCTAAATCTAAAATTATATTATCTTGCATTTAAAATTGATGGACTGCCATTATTTCCAGTGTTCTTGGATAATGTTATATAAGACCAGTAAGTAAGCTACAGCTCGCCAGGAAGAAATAATACGACTACAAATGTGTTATAAAGTGATAGATAAAATTAACACATTCACTTTAGGGCATTTGCAGCCAAGTCTGATGCTGGAACCAGGGTGATTTCATGGCATTTGGCTAAGTTACAGTGGGTGCAAGGAAACCTGTTACAACTTTTTAATGAACTGATATTTTCAAAGAAATTTTAGGTCAGGAACATTCTGCAGTTCTAATGGCAGCAGTTCTGAATGATAGAGAGCCAACCATGGTGATCTGATCACAGTATTGGCATGTGCCCATCTAGGCAGCTGTAGATTCTAGGTGTAAAGTGTCTGAAAAGAACAAAACCATACTGCCAAACAGCACATGCCAATTAAATGCAATATAAAACAAAATCAAAATTTTTTTGAGGAAAGTAGTATATTACTTTGCTTTTTGCTAATTTTTACTTCTCAATTTGTGACTATCACTGGTTCACAATTTTTGGTTGTATAAAGTTATACATTTGACATTTTAGTCAAAAGTATCATATTTTATTGAATTTACATGTGATTAGTTATAAATTTTCCAATTTCATTTTATGGTAAAGTTTACTTATAATTCCAGGTTTCTTTAGTATGTCTTTGTAAGTTTCCCAAGAATGTTGTCACTTACAAATTACATTGATTTAACATAGTTTTGTCCCCCAAAACATTATATATATCCAGTATATTATAGTCACTAGATAACCCATGTTATTAGTAAAATTTGCATAAATATTAGACAAAAATAATATATAATAGAACATAGCTCACAATCAAAGTTGTAGAGGCCAAGAAGATAGTAAAAATCTTAATTCTGCATGGCAGAGCGCTGGGCTGATGGAACTAGTTTTGTCACTTAGTTTATACTGTTGTGAATAAATGAACTCCATAGGACAGCATAGTGAATGACCATATTGTGCATTACTTTTGTCAACCTTATAACCAGAGTGATAATCATATGTTATGGACCAAAGTACAAGAATCAGGCTCATATGTACCACTGTAATATATACACAGCTCCTAGGTTGATAATTATGGGATAAAACAGGAAGTTGTAAATATATTCAGTTATACTTCCTCCTGACATATCTATTACAACATCCTGGAAGAGAAATTGAATGATTTATAGTGTTTTACTCATGCTCATTTTGGCAATACATATACTATAGTATGTTGTTTTTTAAGTGTTTGTTTTTTTTTAAGATTTAGTTTATTGTTTAAGAGAAGGTGAGAGCAAAGTGGGGAGGGCCTAGAGCAGTTTCCATAGTTGTACAACATTAGTTGTGACATAGTTTCACTCCACACAGGTGGATGTAGGGCTGCACGGATGGGAACCTAACTGGGGGGCCTCCTGCATGGGAGGCAAGAACCTTTTCCTTCATCCTGGCAGTTACAATTGTACCACAGTTTAGCATATGTGTTTGTGCGGGCAGGGCCAGGATTCTATCACCCTGACCTCATGGTTGCAAGGCAAGCACTCAACCTGTTGAGCTATCCAGGCCACCCCCATTATAGTGTGTCATTCATTTATTTTAAGATATAATTATGAGAAATCTAAAAACTCATTTATGCATCATCTGGGTTCTAACAAAGGAAAGTGAGAGATGCATATATTGAGTCATCTGAAGCCAATGTGTTAAGTATGCATTTAAAATTAGTTCAGCGTATTTTAATGAAATATCTCTCATGTGTTGATATGTACTATTTTCATATTCAGGTCCTAAAAATTTGTGTTAATAAGGTATATGTACATATTAATAATATTGCTACCAGTATCAGGGTTGGTCTAAATACATTATTCTCTCTTCTAGATGTTGACATCTAAAAAGATAAGTAGGCCTAAGCTTTCCATATACAGTACGTAAAGTTTACTTTCTCGGTAATGCATTCAGCAAACATAAAATTTACTTTTTTCTTCATATCCAAGATATAAAATCCTTAGCTTCCTCTAGTGATCTTTAACTCTTTTGAAAACTAACCAAACAACACATTACTTCTAGAGTGAACGTAGACAGTCAACTCTTTTCTAGTTTCCTATTGGCCTTATGTCCCACAGTGGAGGGAGAGAAGTTGTTCCTACTGTCTTCAAAAGTTTGTACTAGCTCCTTGGAGTCAGACTTAATTGCTTAAATCACTAACACGTTAAACTTAAATTTATAGTAGTTTTCATGAACATCAGGTCACAATTCTTAGAGTTACTTATCTTTGAATCCTTGTCCAAGGGTTTATGATATAAGTAAACAGCACAGAGTGACTTGATTTGAAATTGTCAAAACAGACCTGAAGAAATAATGTCAAACCTAGGCAAAAAAGTTTTTACATGGCAGAACCTACTTCATGTGTAAGTATGATCCAAAGTACATGCCATCATAATAGAAATACATAATAAAAAATCTGAATATGGCCTTTGATAATATCTGAGTCTATGATGTCCAAATCCAGAGTTAACAAAAGCTACGGTAGGTTGACAGGCATAGGAAATTAGAGGGTGCTACTCAGTTTAGTTTAATTAGCTTTTCTTAGTTAGGATTGAGTTGGGGAGGGGGTGTTGATCTGGCTTCCTTCAATTATCTGGAAATATACCTCATAAGTATACAATCTTCAACATCAAATCTATGGTCCTTAGAGACTGATTTCTCACTTAGATCATTCTCTTTTCAAGAGGCTTGATGCTGTTTTACTATAATATTATATGTAACTTGCTTTTTGCTGCCATTCAAGAATTTATATTTATTTCATCAAGTGGTCATTGTGCTTATTGTGTGTATTTTCTCAGTAAAGAGCACAGAGAGAGAGAGAAACAGACAGATAATCTGGATTTCTTTTTAATTTAGTGGTATATTATTTACTATTTACATTGCAAATATGTTGTACAAAAGCTCTTTTAGAGTTTTGTTACATGTGATTTTTGTCTAAACCAGTTGTAATTTACACTTGTATTTTCAAGAATTCATCTTCCTACAAACTAAGTCACCTTTGTCTTGAGCTAACAATCTTATTAAATATGAATGTACCTTGATAATTATGTTTTTCTTGAGTGGAGAATAGTTATTTCCATTCTGTACTTGCTTGAGCTTTGAGTTTTTCCTTGTGGTATTTTATTTCACTTGATGTTAATGTAAATCTATAAGGCTTTCTTCCAGAATCTATGCAATAGCACTCCATAACCTAGTTTATTAAAAATAAGTAAATATTAATAAAAACTGGGTAACTTCTAATGTTATTGCCCAAAGAAGTTGTATATGGAATCATGCTTGGAGGCCAATCATAGACCAAAAGAATCTCAGTATAACATAAATGGACTTACCAGTAGCCTGTGGCTACAAGTGTAAGTATAGTGTTCAACAGAATAGTTAATAGTTATGCATTTGTGTAGTGTAGTTCCAAATTGTTCAATTCAAAGGACAAAGTAAACTAATTATGGAATCAGTAAATATTGTGGTTTGAAGGAATCTTAATGGTTACCTTTTTGTTATAATGTTGGGAAACAGAGAAGTTAAGCCACTTGCCTAATATATATCACAGAGCTGGATTCTAAAATGCCAGACTTCCTACTGTGATAAACATATTATATTATCAGATAGTTCTTATACCCCTGGGAATCACCAAATAGTTCTGCTACTTACCATATATTACTTCTGAGACGAAGAATGGATTTCAGCTCTAGCTATTACTAATTTTCCACTGAAATATCCAAGGGAAAAACTCTTTACTGTCAAGTACACAATTACAGATGAACTAGATATATTTAGGGACATTAGCAACATAAGGATTTTAAAATCTCATTTATAATAAAAATTTACCATAGCTAAT
>PVKE010042242.1:0-5000 GCA_004027555.1 Craseonycteris thonglongyai
TAATCCTCCAGCAAAAAAAAAAAAAAAAATGGATCAGTTATGGGAGGGGGTGAAGAATGGCACCAGAGTAAAAGTGGAATAAATTAGGGATCATCAACAACATAAGATTCCCTGAGCTTGAACCTTTGCATATAAATTCACACATTTGCAATCAGATATACCATTCCTTAGAATGCTTTCATTCTTTATAAATTTGAAATGGCTAATCAATCTTACATTGCAATTCTATTCCTCCATTCCTCCATTTTATCAGGGAAGGGTTATTTTTTAGAAGACAAAGTTAGATGAAGACACTGGGTTGAGTTTGTGGTTAAGTCAGAAGCAGAGTAAGGATGGGAGAAACACAAAAAGGGAAAGTCCATTCTAGTTGGAACTCTTGTGATTTGAGATAAATTTCATATCAAGAGAAGTCAAAATGTGAGAAATCAGACTGCTCCAGGAAAAAATTTCTTTGACATTGCCAATTTCAAGTAATATAATAAAGTTTTTTTCCAAAAGACCCTACTTAAAAACTTAACACAGTAAAAACCTCCCTGTAAAGGAGATGTGATCAGTGGTTTTTTTTTTAACTTCAATAATGAGTAGCATAATACATTTCTAAAATTATGTTCCTACAAAATATTCCTTACAATGTAATAATAAAAAATGTTAGCAAGAGAGAAAAAAAAAAGGAAACTTGTTGTCAAAGAATATCTCCCAGATCCAGGGATATATTATCATAAGCTTATAGTAAATGAAAGAAAAATATAAAACATTACAAGGTTTTGTTCTACATGTAAAAAAGAAGTTTATTCTATATGTTCTGTAAGGATAGAAATCATATCTGTCTTGTTCATCACTGGATCCCCAGTGCACAGCATAGTTCATAACACTGCAATAATAATATTAGAAAAAGAGAAGAAAAATCAGAGGAGATGAGTAAATAGTTTATTTTTTATTAAGGTGAATAATCCCAGAAAATACCACTCACATGTTACTGCTACCAACCTAAACATTATTCCTTCTGTATACTCTTTCTAACAAACATTTCATTCCTTAACATCTAAATCATATGATTTTTACATCTACATCACCAACACTGAGCTCTCTCTCTCTCTCTCTCTCATTTCCCTGAAATACAACCATCCTCAAATGATTGCTAGATATTTATACCAAGATATACTCTGCTATGTCATATTCAACAAACTTAAAATTAGATTCATCATTATTTTCCTCAATACCCTTCCTCATTCACTCACACCCAGAAGAGCATCACTCTCAGAATCATCCAAGTACAAAACATAAACACAATATTTATCTCTTCTTTTTAATCTTTGCTTCTCAATGACAGCCTGTCATTAAGCTCCATCAATTCTTCCTTAATAATGTTTCTCACCTTAGTATAAGTCTTTATTACACTTCATACCTAGACTCTCGCAACAGACTCTAAACTGGTTTTCCTAATTTCAGTATCTCCCCCCTCTCAATCAATTTTACTGCCTCTCCCTTTATCAGGCAACTCTTGATCAAGAAAAATCCATGGCTCTCACCTGATGATAAAAAAAAAAAAGTCCAAACTCCTGGCTATGGCATTCAAGGCCCTCCATCCAGATCCAACCAATCTTTCTAAACTTATCATCTAATAGTCTATACTTTAACCTTCTACTTTAACTAGACAGATATACTCAGACTTCATTTATTGCTGCCTCCCAGACTTTGCTCCGCCTGTCTTTCTCTGCTGCCCTCACCTTGCTATCTTATCATTAGGCAACTGAGACTATTCCAGGTAACTATGATCCACCCTTCTTCTAATCACTTGTAACAAGTGCTCTGAAATTTTATTTTTTATATTATTTATTCAATACTTAATGGATGCATTTTTAAGTGTATGGTATCATATTTTTATAAGTAATCTCAACCAGATTACAAATTTTTCAAGGACAAAAACAAAATCCTAGGCTTTGCTGTATTCCTACAGTACCTAGTATTAATACAATATTTTGCCCAAAGAAAACAATAAATATTTGCCCAATTATTTAAATATAATTAAATGAACAGTCAGAAATTAGTTTAGTGTATAATTTAGGATATTAAACAGAGGATTTAAAGTAAATCTGTACATAATTTGGTTTCCAGGCCTAACTCCTCTTCCTTTACCCCTGGCCACTTATATTCATTTCATACTTTAAATGTTCTACATATTCTATGGCAAAAAAAAGAAAAGAAAAAGAAACAATCACCAGTCTCTATTATTATAAACTTAAAAGTTCATAACAATAAAACTAAAAGATGACTAGATAAATGAAAGATAGATGAAAAGATGGATATGGATGGATGTATGGATGGATGAATATTGGAGAGACAGTTGAAAAAATATATAACTAGTATTTACTAGATGCTTAGAAAATACCAGTTCCTATGTTGAGCAGTGCTGCATGTATTATCTCATTTAGTTCTAAAATAACTGTAGGAGTTAGATAATATCACTATCCCTGTTTTACAGATAAGAAAGCCATGACAATATTTATTTTAAAAAATTAAAGCTCACCTAAGGTCATCTAGTAAATAAAGAAGGCAGAATTTAAACCTAGGTGGTCTAACTTCAGGGAAGATGCTATTAGAATTAAAGGTAACTTAAAGTAAATCTAAATTATTAAATAATTTATTAACTATTTTCAATAATCATCTGAATATTTCTTTACTAATTTATACACTTTCTGTAGAATCTTATTTTTAATATTCCAGTTAGTCTAGATACTCATATAATCCAAGCTAGTCAAAAGATTTGCTATCTTTTTTCTTCCTTTCTACTTCTAAGGTTGGAGATATTTAATTACTGGTTAATTACAAGAGAGAGAGAGAAAAGCAGGTAATCCTTTTTACCCAATCCATTTGACTCTCATTCCAAACAGTTTAACGACAAAATTGGTTACAGACGTTGTTAAAGCTATTGGCAGACAGGGCTTAGAGATTCACTGTAGTTTTTATACAGTAAGTTTTATAACAAATGTTTGTTGGTTGTTAACTATCCATGCTTTTCCCAGCATACTTTTTCTTGTTAGCCTAAATGATCAACATTTAACTTTAGTCTTATACAGACAATAGTGAGATAAGATAAGGATGTCACTGCCTATTCATTTCAAGGTCCAGAGAAGTGTGAGATCCAATTTCCACCTCCCAGTTCTTACCAGAGAAGCCACAAAAGAAGCATCAGATACAACTGAAGCAGTTTCACTACAAAAGTGTTGAGGACAGCCTTGATGGAAAACAAGATGAAGTACTAGAGCAGTATATATTTAACACACCACCCATCTAGAGTTCGTTTCAGGAAATGCACAGTAATTTAGATGTCCTCTTAAAACCTGACTACCATATAACATTACACACACCCTACTTCTGAGGGAAACAGAAAAGATTCACATACAAGGGCATACATTTTTATAGATTGTGAAAGATGAAGAAAGATTTCCACCACCAACCCAAAAGTTCACATTTTTGTATATACCAAAAAATCTAGTTTGTATACACACAAAAAATTAAAATGCTGCTATCTTGTATTTCTCCTCTCTACCTCTATCATCCATCCCTTCCTTACAGCTATTTGCTTTAAGTTTCTCACCTGTGTTTGCTGGTATCATTATCATAAACAGATTCACTACAGCATGAAAATCCAATGGTTTCCATTAATCATTGCACAGAATTGTTTGAGTTATCATTATAAAAGACAAGTATGGCTATTCTTTACCAAGTACCTAGAGACAAACCTATCAAGCCACTAGAACTCTAGTTTTCCCAAGCACCCTTTTGAGAAAGAATCCTGCATTACTTATCTAATTCTGTTTTTCCTCATATAAGCACCACCTCACAATTTCCTCAAATTAAAAAATTTTTACAATTATCATGCCTAATCTATGAATTTTTTTATTTCTTCAAAAGTAAATCTTTCATTGGCATTCCATTGTGGCAGTAGGAAAAGTATGGTACAGTGAAAACATTTAAGGTAGGGATTTAAATCCCAGACCTCTCATTTATTAGATCTGTGAACTAGAAGAGTTTCTTAACTCTCTGAGCCTCCATGTCCCCATATGTAAAATTATAGACAACACATCTTCCTTGAAGTGTTGTTATATAGGTTATCATATGTAGCATGTGTAAATACTTAGTATCAGGTAGGTATGAAATGAATACTAACTTCTTTTAAATAAAGCTTCACAGAAAAATTGTTTCATTCAACCAAAAAAAAAATCTTAATTCTGAATTTTTACAAAACACAATACATAAAAGTTCCACGGAATAGTTGTTTAGTGGCAACCCATGATCCCACACTGAGTGGACCAGTGACTGGGACTGTGCCAACAAGATAAAATATATAGGTTACTACTTCCCAAAAAAAGAAGGCATGAGAGAAAATCACTCTTTATATAGAAGAAACCACCTGCCACTGAGCTCTGTATTCCTAAGAATAACAGAATTCTGGACTCTGGGTACCCAGACTTTCTACCATTGACCTCTTTCCTTGATATTCAACCAAAGAAGTCCACGAATTTGAAGATTATGCCCATTTTCTAAGAACTAAATTTTCAACAGAAGCAGCATTTCATTATGCTAGAATAGTTATCAAGACTTAAATTAATTTGACATTAAGTAAAAAGTCTAAGCTACTACATCTTATGAAATGCACCAGTACCTTTCAAAGCTTGATCATTTCCTTCTCTGTTTGAGAAACAATTGCCCTAATGGATCAGTAATCCCTGTACCCAAACTTTAAATGTTTAAACATGTTTCTTGTTTCATACCATTTTTCATTTCTAAATCAGGTCTAAGATCAAGTTCCTACTAGAGTGCTACACCAGAACAGTCTCAGGAACTGAGGAAATGGCTTACCTTAAAAGTTCTCCTCTCATCCCAATTTAATTTAAAAAATTAACTTGAGGAGTTCATCGATATACTAGCCTAACTCGTAGTTTAGTTAATTCATTATCATGAAATAGGTATTGTTAACTGCACCAAAGCTCAAGAAA
>PVKE010042242.1:7500-13831 GCA_004027555.1 Craseonycteris thonglongyai
GGAAAACATGTATAAAACTACTTGGTTTTTGCTACACCCAGCTAAAGTGACAGCCTCCACTGTGGGTTAATCTGGAATCAAATCAAGCCACACCTAAGCAAATAATGCTTGGTGGATGCAAAATAATACGAATGCCTTTATTTAGACTACTCAAACAATTTATTTCACCAATGAAATCCCACAATAACTAGCTACATTTTAAACATTCCTGTTAAAACAAAGCCCACAAAATACTGAAGTGTGCCCATAGGTCAAGAATAATAAAAGCAAGCATGCATATGGATTCAATGCTGCAGATTTATTCAGCATTGGTTAATGGTTTCTATAGAGATTGATGTCAATCTCTCTGGCCTTTCTTGTGTCAACAGTAAGTTACAACAAGAAAGATCGTGGCTTTTGCCTTTGATTAGAAGAGGTATCTTTCTCTAGTTGACTGAAGGTCACAGCATTTGCAACATGTGCTCACTTATTACAGCTCCCATGCAGAATGTATACATAAAAAGCAGATTTACTTCCCAAAAAGGAGCAGAACCAACAAAAGACTCTCTGACTACATTAGCCAGTTTTCTTTTCAAAGAAATACAGTCCTGATAAATCATTAAACATCAATACATTACCAATAAAACTATAACTAGAGACAACCTCCTACCATTCTTCTGTCACAAATGACTCTCAAAATTACAGAATGGCAGGGTAAATCATTATATTGTTTTACCTTTAAAAATACATTTTACCTTATTTAAAAAAAAACACACACAAGAACATTCTCAATTTTGTTATGAAAGGACAATTCTGCCAACAGAGAAATGCTATAGCAAACAAAGCAAGGAAACTAAGAGACCCAGTTAGTTTTAACATGTACCCAGTACCTGAGCAGAACACAAGATGAGTAAAGCATAAATATACTAACATCAATTCAAGTGGCTGAGCATCAACTTATGCCCAAATTACTGGTCTAAAAAGAACACTTTAATAATAATATTAATATGTGTTTGCAGATACGATGTGAAAGGCAGACCATAAGAGAGAATAAACTAGCAGGATTTTTTTAAAATAAGTTTCCTCTCAAGTGGTAGTTTGTGACTGTGTTTTGAAGGGAAAAAGTCATGGTTTGACCTGAAGAACAAAGAAACTGCCCTCTCTCGGGACACAATAATTATAAAATGAAGTGTTTCAAACACTGAAGTTTTATAAAATTATTTTATACTCTAAGGCAATCCAAATGGAAGAAATCCTAAATATTAGCTAGTGAGCCAAATAAGTTGTCAGTCATATGCCTACTACCTCTTTTACTGAGCCTACAAATATTTACTGACTACATGTTCTGCATCACATACTATACTTGACTGCCAAATATATGGAGGCATATACATAAGAGAGTGCCATCTAACAGTTAATAGTGTAGTGAGAAATAGATATGGCATATAAATGATTAAAAGATGGTATGATAAGTGACCAGGTGCTGGAAAGCTATAAAAAGTATGTGGCAGCCCAAAGGAAAGAGGAAATAATTCATTTTGGAGGGATGAGAGCCGTTACAGGAGAAGTCCCATTTAACTGGGTCCTGAAGGATGAGTACAAATTTGTCTGGGGGAAATAAGAGAAATGACATTCCAGGATACACAAAGGTAAGAAGATATAAAAGAATATGGTTACATTCAAATAAAGGGAAGAACTTCAAAGGAGCTGGAATATGGGATGCATGCAGGTTAACAAACAGAGAAAAAATCAGGTAGGACGAGCTGACAACAAATTCAAAAGAATTTCAAATGAAATTTAAAGTAGTTTGTATTTAAACCTCAGGGATATAGCAAATAATTGAAGAAATTTTACCAAGGTAGTAATGTGATCTGAATTTCCCTTAAGAAAAAAATCTTCAGGGGCCTTAGAAAGGATGTGCTGTCCAGAGGTTGTACATATGTTTGCGCTCCTGTCGTTTGTATTTATGTGTGCTCAGCTGCCCTTTCTTTATCTGCTCCTTAGTGCTCTGCTCTGGCATGTGGTTCTGACTAGTGCTGACCAGTTACTTTTTACTTCCACATTCCTTCAAGTTTCTGTTTTCAGTCTCTACAGCCACCACTGATAAATGCTGCTGAAAGAAGGTAAATTAAGAGAGGGGGAGAAAGGATGAAAGAACATGAATAATCACAAAGGAAATACCTGGAAGGAAGAACAGAGATGCTAAACTAATAAAAATAGAATAACAGGTAATGTGCATTGAGTACATACTATGTGTATGTTCCTTGGTAGAGAAGATCTGAACCTGTTCTGACTTTAAATTCCATGTTTTTAACTTTTACACTCTATTCCCAATGATAGCACTCACTGAATAGTGTACAGAAAATTGAAGCTCTGGGAGATGAAGTAACTGACCTAAGGTTCCAAAGCCAGTAAGAGGCAAGACCAGAGCTTTAACATTGGTCTGTATGGCTGCATCCTTTCCACCACATTACAACGTTCCCTACTCCTTCCTTCCCCACAAGATCCTTTCCCATCTCCTCATTTCCAGAGTCCACCTTGAAGGCTCAGCTAATATCCTACCTCCTGCAGAAGCCTTTTAGAAACATCAGCCCACTGTCGCATTCCTATTGCAATTATTTGTGTAACATTCATTAACTTTGATGAAGACAGATTTGTATTTGTCAGTTCCCCATTCTATCTATGTCCCCAATCAGTCAATCCATGTAAGTGGCCTATAGCAAGTTCCTTAGGCAGTTTGTACCACCCAAATATATCTTATATTACTCTCAATAAGTTTCTAGCATTGGACAAGAATTGTGTCATATATAATTAGTGTTCCCCAAGATAACTGACAGAATCCTACATTAGGGTTTAATAATGAATTGATTGGCTCCAATATACTTTAATAGTGGAAAGTTTTCACTAATAATACTAACAATAATAATGAACACTGTACAGTGTATGCATGTGTATGAATTCAATCTTCATAACAACTGATGATGTAAGTACTACTGTTATGCCCATTTTACAGAGGGAATTGAGGACCAAATAAGAGAAATGACTTGTCCAGGGTCACACAGCTAATAAATGGTGGAGTCTGGATCCAAACTCATGCAGTCTCACTCCAGAGTCAGCATTCTCTTGACTAATTCACAATACTACCTTCACTCAAATAGACATTGTTCTAAGATTAAACAACTCTCACACCTTAAAAATCATTTAAAAAAAAGAAAAAAACCCACAAAAACCTCAAGCATTACTTATGCTATAAACACTGAAGTTTAAAGGAGAAGTGGGAAAAGTTTCTATCTGCATATAGTAAAAATCCTGAGAAGGAGATAAAAAGCTGCTGGGAAAATAAAAAGAAAATTGAGAAGTATTTCTCTTTAAAAAAAAAAATTAAGAGTGTACCAAGTATGCCATTTTCACAAAAAAGTTCTGTGATTTATAAAGCATCCATGCAGACTTCCTCTTGTTAATACACTAAATTATATGGCATACTTCAGAGTGAACAACCAGTTAGCAAAACTCCTGCAACTCTATACTAGAATCATGTAATCTTGAACCCGTGAAATGCACACCTCTGAACTGACACACCACAGCTGTTTAGAGTGTCAGAGAAATGGCCTGATGTAAATCTCAAGGAAAAAATGGAAAGCAATGTTGATTTCCAAATCTTTTGAACTTGTTTAGGTTGTTGTAAAAGTCAGGGAGAAAAATAAAAGATATATTAGTTGTGATAAAAAAAAATGTGGTGAATGTTTAAATAAAATTGATTACAGTAAAAGACACATTGGCATAATCCCCCTCACAATATGCCCCCTCACCTCAGACACACTTATCCCATCATTCTTGCCACTTTCTAAAGCAGTTCTGAAAGTCCTCTTTCGTGTCTTTAGTTGCACAGTCTTGGCTGCCTCGATGTACTGAATCAGTTTAGGTCACACATCACTTCTGATACAGCAATTTCTGTCAAATAAAAACATTAAGGTGTGTCCTCATCTACCTTATTCACTAGACTGGCACTGTGCAACTTCTGGCTCTTCCCCAAAGTCAAAATGGCCATGAAAGGTAAGCATTTTGAATTGATTCAGGACACCGAGGCTGCCACAACAGCACAACTAAAGACACTCACGAAAGACTTACAGAACTGCTTCAGAAAGTGGAAAGAACAATGGGATAAGTGTGTTCTCAGAGAGGGGGAGTGTTTTGAGGGGGATTAATGGCATTGTGTCTTTTACTATAATAATTTTTTAATTTAAATATTCTCCATATTTTTTCATCACACCTTGTATTTCTTTAAAAGGGCAAAAAAAATTCTTGATAATTCAGAGATGATGGAAATTAGAGGCAAGTGATGTAGGTTAGTATGTATAATTCATAATTTACAATTTATAAAGCCTGTTCCTGTACATTTCTTTTACTTCATACAATAACTTGGTGAAATTGATAATGTTATCATCTCTACAAAATCAGCCTCTATAAACAGGGCCCAGAGAAGAAAACTTTCCATGGTTATTTAGTTAGAAAATGATGAAGCCTCCCTAAAATCCAGGTCCTCTAAAACAGGGGTTCCCAACCACTGGGCCACAGACCTGTAGGTACTGGTCCATTGCCTATTAGGAACTGGGCCACACAGCAGGAGGTGAGCGACTGAAGCTTCATCTGCATTTACAGCCACTCCCCATTGCTCACATTACTGCCTGAGCTCCACCTCCTGTCAGATCAGCAGCAACATTAGATTCTCGTAGTTCCCTATTGTGAACTGCACATGTGCAAGCGCCCATTCCCCAACCCCTTGACCCTCACCCCTACCACAGAAAAACTGTCTTCCATGAAACTGGTCCCCAATGCCAGAAAGGTTGGGGACTGCTGCTCTAAAACAAAGCTCCTTTCCTTGTATCATGTGATTTTCTCTTGTAGAAAACAGAAAAGAAGAGCTTCCTGTGATATAGAGAATAAAAAAATAATAATAGTGATTGAAAAATAGATGACTGAAGCATAAGAATGACAGTTCTCATATCTCTGCTCTTTTAAGGAATCTCGACATCTCCCCCTTTGAAAGTAAAATAAGGGGAAGCTGGGATGGCTCAGTGGGTTAGGCGCTCACTTTGCAGCCCCGGGGACCAAGGATCGAATCCCGGCCCCGGCCCGTGTGGACCCATATGTTGAACTGGGGAGTGCCCCCAGTTCAGTTCTCACCTGGCGAGACCCCAGCCCAGTTCCTGCCCTGTGCAGCCCCGCCCACCTGTGGAATGAAACTATGTGGAAAACCAATGATGTGCAACTATGGAGACTGTTTGGGGCCCTCCCCCTTCTCTCTGTCTCTGACTGTATCTCTCTCTCTGTCAAAAACAATAAATAAATCTTTAAAAAAAAAAAGAAAGGAAGTAAAATAAGAAGTAATTTTAAAAAAGGCCCTCTTGGCTGTTTTCCATCTCCATGATTTTCTAACTTCACTCCTCCCTCCCTGGATTTGGACAGTGTAACAATTTCTGTAACATCACAGACTCATGAAAAAAAAGCCTCATGACTCAATTTAGGGAAATGCCAAAGGAAAACTAGAGAAAATCTAGAACCCTGGAAATAAAGCAATTTTCCCAAATAGAATGGAACCATTCTCCAGAGGAAAGTAAAATCAACAAGAGCATAATTATGTAGAATCATTGAATGGTATGTTGTATATATGGTAGGGAATACAGAGGAGCTAGAGTCTGAAAATGGAAGAAAAATGAAAAATCAGGCCAGTCTATATGGAGTTTGCTATAGCTACAGAACTCTATGCCACAAAGCAAAGGAAACTGCCTCCTTCAACACTGTACAATTTTCTAGGGAGCAGAAATTTACAAACAAATCTACCCTTTCTCAGAACTAATTCACAAGACTCTTTCAATGGGGATACTGGGGTAGCTCAGCAGTTGACCACTTGCCTCACAATTTTGAGGTCGGGGGCCCAAGTCCTGGCCCTGGCCCATGCAAACCCATATGCTAAACTGCAGTGCAACTGGTAACTGCTGGGGTGGCTTGGTAGTGAAGGTTCTCACCTCCCATTCCGGAGGCTCCCGGTTTAGTTCCCGCCCCACACAGTCCTACATCTACCTATGTGGAATGAGTCCATGTTGCAACTTTTTTTTTTTATATTGTTAAATTTAATGGGGTGACATTGATTGGTAACAATTAGATAGTTTCCGGATGTACAAGTCCACATCACATCACCCATGCATTGCATTATGTGCCCACCACCCAGAATCAGCTCCCCTTCCATCACCATATATCCGGTGTCCACTCCCACCTCCCCCCCCCAACTCTCTCTCCCCTCTCTTCCCCCCTCCCCAGGTAACCACCAAACTATTGAGTGTGTCCATAATGC
>PVKE010042243.1:0-13765 GCA_004027555.1 Craseonycteris thonglongyai
TTTTTTTTTTTTTTTTTTTTTAGATTTATTTATTGTTTTTTTTTTTTTGACAGAGAGAGAGAGACAGAGTCAGACAGAGAGAAGGGGGAGGGCCCAGAACAGTCCCCATAGTTGCACATCATCGGTCTTTCCACACAGTTTCATTCCACAGGTGGGCGTGGGGCTGCACAGGGCAGGAACTGGGCCGGGGTCTCACCCCGGTGAGAACCGAACTGGGGGAACTCCCCAGCTCAGCACATGGGTCCGCATGGGCCGGGGCCAGGACTCGATCCCTGGTCCCCAGGGCTGCAAAGTGAGCGCCCAACCGACCGAGCCATCCCAGCTTCCCTAGGTTGAGAGGAAGTTCAGTCTTTAAACAGCTTAAGCTTTGGACTCTCCAGAGCAAGTGCTGCCGACTAGCTGATTTATGTGTGGTTTTAGTGATGAAGACTGCTGTCTTCCATGAATTTAGGTGAGGACACCAGAGACATTTTATTGGAAACTTCATGCTACATTCACTTAATTTCCAGTAGGTTATAGGCAGACGGATATGTGATTGTATGCGTAGAGGCTTTATCTGGTCTTCAGATCTGTGTTACTTACTACATTTTAAATGTAAGCTTATTCTTCATGTCCTCTGTTCACTCTTATGTGTGTTTTTAAAAAATTTTTAATTTTTCTTCTTTTGCCTTTGGGGAGTAGATGATTATGAACTATATGTTAAGAATAATGTTTTCGCTGTAACTTTTCATATTTTATTAGGTTTTATACAAAAATATAAGTGCTTTTACTGCTTACCTAGCACAAAAATAAGGAAGTAGATAAGCCAAACAATATAAAAATCCTTCTGTCAGTAAATAAAGTGTCCCATGCAGGTTTTGATCACCAATAAGTAAAACATGACTTGACATTGTGAAAGAATCTGGGTAGTGTTTTATCTGCCACACATTTGGATAGGTTACAATTTATTTATTTTATTGTATTAAAAACAAGGATAACACTTTCAGGAATGCTGACTTTTGCCAGAAGTGCTGCAAGCCTAAAGGGACAAATAGCATTTAGAAAGAAGTAATATTAACTATATTTTAACTGTTAGTATGTTGACAAAGGGAAAAGTTACACAGACATAAAAATGGAGGAGCCATTCTAAAATACAAGAGGAATGTGTATACAACCAATACAGGTCACTATGACCTGAACACACATCAGAGTAGCTGAAACTTTTAATCTGAGTCTGCCCAGCCTGGTTTTGATGTGCTTAGATGACTCATAAATTATTTCTACTCAATTTTTCCAGAAGAGAATGGAACTAACTTGATGTAGTTTAATGGCAGTATGTTTTTATGTTTTTGTTGTCTATATGGCAAACAGGTTGAGTTTACAGTGTGAACATTCCCTTTTAATCTCTTGGAAGGTTAAGTTTGGAAGCAGCATCTGCTCCTGGGGATTGTTTTTGACTAGCTTGCTCACTGATGAAATGTTAATCAGTCTAGATGGAATCATACATTCCAGTCTTGGCCACTTCTTTTCTTTTGTGAGTTCTCTTTCACATTCTAACAACACAAGAAATGGAGATAAGGCAGGATCAGGAGATTTGTAGTTTCATTCAAGGACTAAGTGCAAAGTGCATGGATACAGGTCAGGAGCTGAAGCAGACACAGGCCCCTGCCTACATCTCAGGAAGCTCTACTTCTGACTGGGTGATCTTGGGCAATTTGCAGAATTTTACAGGGCTTGAATATTTTCATCAGAAAGGTGGAGAATTATAGCTGATGAGATTCCATACAGAGTTACTGTTTGACGATTGAAGCAAAAGGGGAAAGTGACATTGGTCTTTTTCCTAGGAAGCTAGGCAAGGCTCCTGGCACCTTGCGCAAGAGTGGGTACTTACCTTGGTAGTGACCCTTGTTATCCTTTGTCCTCCTTGGTCTGAGGCAGATATGCCTTTGGGGAGATGTCTATTTGTGTGTGTTGCTCTATCTTTGCACATAGAGGAAATTCTGATGATCTGATGCCTTGACAACGTAGCTTCTTGTACAGAAAAATACTTTTCAGGCCAACAGGGGCTCTTTAGTATGATACCGTGCTCTGCCAGGTCTATACTCCTAACAGAGAAACGTGTCCTAGCAATTCTGGACTAAGTGGTTTCCATTCCCAATTCCAGTACCTCTATAGAGTTAGCTGGACTTTTTAGTCTGAAATACCACAGCGAAACTCTCTGGTATTTTGAGCTGCAGTATGTGGTTCTTCATCTAAAACTATGCTGGCCAGGTGTACGGTTTTAAATGGGACAGAAAACATTGGTATTGTCCTGTTTCAGATGGTATGCATGGTTGGCCTCATCTCACTGGGCTAAACTGAAGGTGTCAGTAGGCTGACCATGCGTACTGTTTGAAATGGAACAGTACTGTTCTTTTCTGTTCCATTTAAAACAGTATGCCTGGTCCTAAACCTCATTAGCTTCTCTCAAGCTGCAAAGGAAATCACAGAGGTGAGGGTCTTCCCAGCAGATCCCCCAGAGCAACAAATGAGTTTAAATCAAGCTTGTCCAGCCCACAGCCTGTGGGCCATTTGAGACAGAGAACAATTTTAAATTCGGCCCAACACAAATTCGTAAACTTTCCTAAAACATGAGATTATTTTGTTTGTTTGTTTTTAGCTCATCAGCTATTGTTAGTGTTAATGTATTTTATGTGTGGCCCAAGACAGTTCTTCCAATGTGGCCCAGGGAAGCCAAAAGGATGAACACCAGACAGGCCTCCTCCTGGGCTGTTTAGACAAGGCTGTGGTGTCAGTTTATTGATATCTAGTTGCATAGCTGGAATAAATAATAGATTCAATTATGAGGATACAGTGACCAAGGTAATCAATCTGTTCTGTGTTTTATGCTGCTTTTAGAGTGATAGGAGATATATGAGGGCTGCCCAGAAAAAATCCAGCCATAAGTGGATACTTTCTGGACAGCCCTCATAAGTATAATAGGAGATGTGTTATATAAATATGGACCTCAATTTCTTCATTTCTATTATGAGCATAGTGTCTTTTCTTTTTCTATTACCATTAAGGTAATGTTTACTGCTTTAAAACTAGCATTTGAATATGTAATGTTTTACATATCACAAAGCACATTTACTTTGCTTATGATATCAATGTTTCTTATTATAGAAAAATATTTTATAAAATTAGTATTTTTAACAATTAGGAAGTCCCTTTTAATTTATGAAATTCTATAATGCTATCACAGCAGATTTTAATTGTTATACCACTAGGAAAGTAAAGTGCTTTATTTAAGTTAATTAGAGAGCTAATCTGATCATGATTTGTTCAATTCTGAGTTAATTTAGTCAAATCTCTGGAAGTTGTAACTTTGTCATAAAAATATATCTCAGGGACAAATATTCCCCAAATATGTTCTAGCCTTTTGAGAAATTTTTAAGAGTAAATGTTATTTCACAATATACTGTTGTTTTAGGTGTCAGTGTAGATAATTCTGAATTTTTACAGTGATAATTTGTCTTGGAAGTAGAAACACAGGATCATTCTTTTTTTCTTTTCAATTTTTGGTGAGCTTTAAATTATACAGATGGAGAGAAAACTGGGAAATATAGTGATATCCTAGGTTCTTGGCTTAAAACAAATGTTGAAATAAAGTTTACCTTACAAAAATAAAACAAATACTTAAAACAAAAAAGAACAAAGAGCTTTAAGGTCTTCTACAGAAAATATGAATGAAAATGAGAATTCAAATGTACAAGCTTATAGAAAAATACTTACAATTTACCTTATTGTTGTACGATATTTTGCTGTTGACATCTCTATATTGAGTCAAGAAAAAATTTTTCTGACTTACTTGACTCTCTGAATAAACATATAATAAATTTGCTATATGATATTTCACAAGCTAGATAAAATGGCTTTTAAAATTTAAGAACTATTCCAGTTAACTTATTTTATTAAAATAATAAAAAGCCAGAAAATATTTGTCAGATATCTGACAAATATCTGAAATGAAGATAAACATTCATTTAATCATATATTATATCTTTTAAGTTGATGAAGACAAAATATTATGTGTGGCAAAAATGAAAAAATAAACAGAGTGTCATTATTTTCAGGTGATACATGTATATTTTAAAAGTGGTCTAGTTTATGTTGTAAAAGTATAGAAATAGTTATAACTTCAGTACTTAAGATCATGCCAAAAATGAATGAAAAGGTTATATTGAACTCAGTCTGTCAGTATTGAAGAATGAACTACATTGACAATATTTTCCTTTTTATCTATCCTCATTCAGTTTTGTCAGTCCTCAGCAAAAGAATCTGGAGGTTCTGAGCATTTAGTAGGCTTTTTAAGGAATACAGGTAATATGAGTACCCTTTTTTACATCCCCTGCTGTGTGCCCCCCGGCCCCCAAACTTAATTCTTAGTGCATACAGGAGAATTGGCAACATGGAGTAGAAGAGCATTTTCACTTATATTTCTTCTAAACTGTTCTATTTTAGGTTAAAACTACTCATTTTTTGAAACAAGAGCCATTTCCTAGTAAGCCTGGGATGGCTTTCAGTTACTGTTAACTAGCTAACCTACCCCTGAGTTCTGGTGTCTTTTTAGTCTGTTTTACATATTTCCCTTGGAAGGATATTAATGATTTGCTGACTTTGCTACCAGCAAGCTTTTCTAAGTTATTCAAACTAAATGTACTTTTCTTTAATCTTGTGGTGGTTATTATGTAAAAAAAATTTTGAAGGTAAATTGGAGGTGATGTTTTTCTTTTTCATGTGACAGTATTTCCTAGAGCATTACTCAAACTTGAAAGTGACTTCCTTATAGTTATCTCCTTTCTTTTAAATGACAGATGCTTCTGGTTAATAATGTATAATGAGTATACCTGCACATTCTATTTATCATATATGTTGGAGCTTCTATTGAGACCATATTCTTTAGTGATTTTTTCTAGTTATGCTCATCTACATTGGTAGTAATTTCGAAAAACTAGTCACTTTCATTTGAACATTTTTTGTTCCAGAAACCATTTAGAAACAATTGATTTGCTTATATTCCTCCTAACATGCCTTCCCTTACTACCTGTGCAAGGTGACCTCATGGAACACCTTTCTGACTTGTTACTCACTGTTGCCTCTCATCAAGACCTCCTTTTCAAAGGCAGTATCCAACCCTCTACCATGATTTTCACTTCTTTTCTCTTTCAGTTTACCGAAGCAGTTTTTTTTTTTTTCTTCTTTTTTTTCTCTCAGTTGTCTTTCACTTTGGAAGGAATCTCACATTTATAAGATAGAATTAAAACAACATATTTTTCTTTGCAAATTACAACTTTAATTGTATCCACACCATTAAAAAGACATTTATGAGGTTTCTCTAATTACAAAATTAAAACATTCTCAAGATTGGATATTTAGAGAGCTCAGGAAAAATACTAAAATTCTAAGGAGAGACAAAACAAACAAACAAAACTAAAATCATTTATAATTTTACAGATTCAATTCAGTTTATATTTTTTATGGAGATCCTTAAAATAGTTATCCCTTTGACTTATAACCACTTATTAATTTAATCCCTCAGTTATATGAACTAATTTTATAAACACGTACACATAAGCCTTCCTGCATGATTCTGGACTTTATGTTCTGTTTTCCATTGCCTCAGCTAAATTCTATGAGCATTATTTTAACTTTATAACATGTTTAGACATTTATTTGTATAAACTCTCAAGCATTCTTTATTAACAATACTTTCTTGTCTATTATTATCTGTGTATACTTTCAGAGAAAATTTGAGTCAAAATGTCAAGTTAAAAACGTCCTTTCAGATTTTGATTGGAATTGCTTTAAATATAAAAATTATTTTGGTTAGAGTTGACCTGTTAACCGTAATTGAGTCTTCTTACCCAGAATTTACCCTTAGAATATGCCCCTCAGCTAAACTTTTTAGATTTCTTCCTAATGGTCATATATTATATATATAGATATTTTCCATGTTTGGGAAGCTGTAGTAGGTAGAATCTTTCCCATTATGTTTTCCAGCTAATAACTGTTTATGGTATATATGGCTAACAACTGGCTACATCTACCAATATACCGGTATATTTTTTTTATTTCTAATTAGTTGTAATCAGATTTGGGGCTGTATTATAACCTCCAATTTTATCTAGTTATTTTAAATGATTTTAAAATTCAATTTTATATTTTTTATCCTAAATTCTATAACATTAATTTGTTTGTAAACTTTATTTTATTTGTTTGGTACAACTTTGTGCATAAATGAATGCAGTGAAGAGATGTGATAGATCTGCAGGAGCTAAGAGTGTGTACCCATGTCTGAGCACCAGTAGAGACACATGTGCCATTTACCATGGTGATGTGTCAGGCTGTTTCATCATTGTGCAAACATCATAGCGTGCATTTGTACGAACTTAAATGGTACAGCCTACCACATACCTAGGCTATATGATCTAGTCTGTTGCTCTTAGGCTATAAGCCCTTGCAACATGCTACTATAAAATGCAACATGAGATTAAATAAAGGACGAGATAAAATGATGCATTCAAGAGACATGGTAAATTTTAGATGTATGAGACTGCTACCGATGTAATAGGGCATGCTGTTTTACAGAAAATATTTTTTTATAGGTAGAGAGAGTACACTCTAAAATAAGGATACAGAGTATGGTATAGTAAATACATAAACCAGTAACATAGTTATTATCATTATCAACCTTTATGTACTGTGTATAATTATTGTGCTATACTTTTATACAACTGGCTATGCAGTGGGTTTGTTTACACCAGAACCATCTCAAACTTGTGAGTATACCTTGTGTTACAATGTTGTGACAGGTACAACGTCACTAGGCATCAGCTCAGTTATAATCTTTTGGGAGTGCTTCGTATATGTAGTTCATTGTTGACCTAGATGTTATTATGCTATGCGTGACTGTACTGTGGTTGAAACCATGTGCTCTCGTGCCAGACTACCTGGGTTTGATCGTGGCTGTGTCACTTGTTTCCTAATTGACCTTAGGCAAGTTAATTAACCAGTTTGTACCTCAGTTTTTTAGTCCATAAAATGGGAATATTTTGAGCAGTTAAATGAGTAAAATGCTTGCCATAATGCCTAGAGTGTACTATGCGCTATATAAATATTTGCTATTATTGTTATTATTCTTTTATTTACTTTAAACATGAGATAATTTTGATTTAGATATGTCTTTTATGATATAGTGCTCTCTTTAATGCTCATTTGTATATTACTGATTTATTTGGTTCTACTTCTGACATGATTTGAACTTTTAACAATCTTTTTTATTGTTCTCTTTGTTTTATGTTCTTGAAACCTTGCTTATTTGTTCATTCTAGTAATTTGATTTTGCTTTAATTTTTACTATAATATATTTTTCTGTTAAAAATTTACTTGAAAATACATTTTTACAACTACTCACATAAAGGAAGAAACCATAATGTTTGTATCCCTTGATAAATCAAAAGAATTTGTATTCTTTCCCTGTTTTTTCTTTTTTAGATTTTTAAAATTAAATTTATTGCGTTGATATTGGTTAGTAAAATTATATAGGTTTCAGGTGTACAGTTCTATAATACATCATTAATGTACTGCATCATGAGCTCACTACCTAGAGTCTCCTTCCATCACTATATAAATGTATTCTTTTAATTTCTTTGTCCTACAACTTCTAGATTTCTGTGTGCATATTTTGTTATTTGATCTCAGTTACTACTAAAGTTGTTTTTTGCTCATGTATCTTTTCTTTCAATTATTGCAGTATTTTATTCTATTTTATATTTATATGTTAGCTATTTGAATATAATTTTGAGATTAAGTAGTGGCAATATTTTTCCCCATTTCTTTCATAACTCAACATGTTTGTGAGGTGTTTTTTTTTTTTTTTACTTTATTCTCTCTGTGACTAAAATATGCCTCCAAGCATTTTATTTTTCTTTTAGTATACATCATTGGTATGTTTTATAAGCCCTTATGTATCTGATAATATATTTCTTTTAAAGATTTATTGTTTTTGACACAGAGAGAGAGGCAGAGAGAGACAGAGAGAAGGGGGAGGGTTCAGAGTAGTCTCCATAGTTGCACATTTTGCCACCATAGATGGGTGCAGGGCTGTGCAGGGTGGGGACTGGCTGAGGGCTTGCTGCATAGGAGGCACACCCCCACAAGCTGAGAACTGAACTGGGGACTTCCCATGTAGAAGGCTTGTCCCAATGAGAACCGAACTGGAGGCACTCCAGTTCAGCATATGGGTCTGCATGGGCTGGGACCGGAAGTCCATCCTCAGACCCAGGGGCTGCAACAGGAGCACTCAAACCCCTGGGCCATCCTGGCATTCTCTGATAATATATTTCTGTTGTCTTTACAAGTGAATGATACTTTGTCTGGATATAGAATTCTTGAGAAGCAATCTTTCTCCATTAAAAATACATTTTTTTTTCATATGTAATATTGTGGAGAAGTAATCTAGGCCAATGTGCCATTTTAAAAAAACAACAAAAACAAAAAATACTTTCTAAGGATAATTTTTTTATCTTTGAAAATCATCAGGATTTGTATAAGTTTAATTAAATGTGTCCTGTATAGGGTGAATATTTTTGGTAAGAAAATTTAGATTTTTATTCAGATCAGTGATTTTGTCATAGAGAAAACTCTGATTAAACTAAAAGAATATAGACCAGGAAAAATGGCTCATCTTACTCCTTCCAAACCCACTGGCATAGGCCAATGAATCAGGTATTTAAAAAAGGAAATTTATTGAGTATGGTAGACAAAAAAGGGGCAGGCATTCTTCTCATTCCCTTACCCCAACCCCATTCACTTTCCTAACCCTGTTTAAGTGCTCAAATGCTCTTTCTCTTGTTGGGTCTTGTTGATAGTAAGCATAATGTGAATGACTTCTTATTTAAAGATGGAAGTCAAAGGCATAGCAGGGTTTTATATCTGATTATTTCTTTCATAGTGTTCCCAATCTGTAAATTCTTGTCTACTGGACCAGAGACTCAGATAGTTATTCAGTATTATGACTGTCACTTTAGAAGCCCTTTGCCTCTTATTAGCTTATTTCCTCCTAAGTTTGACTCATACATAGAGTGAATATTTCTTAGTAATGCATTTACTTATCTTGGTAGGAAGGCAAACTTTAAGTAGGAACTAATCATTTTTGATGGCAAATGTGCTAGCTAAGATGAACTTCTTTTTTTTTTTTTAAGATTTATTTTATTGATTTTTGACAGAGAGAAACGAGACGGAAAGAGACAGAGAGAAGGAGGAGGGCCCAGAGCAGTCTCCATAGTTGACATTAGTTCTCCATATAGTTTCACTTCACAGTTGGGCACAGGGCTGTGCAGGGCAGGAACTGGGCCAGGAGCCTCCCACATAGGTCTCGGCAAGAACTGAACTGGGGACACTCCCCAGTTCAGCATGTGGGTCCGCATGGTCAGGGCCGGGATATGATCCTTGGTCCCCGGGGCTTCAAAGCGAGCGCTTAACCCGCTGAGCCATCCCAGCTTTCCCTAAGATGAACTTCTTAATTATTACTTAGAGCAATTGTAGTTTATAAAACTTGCTAATGGTCATTCTCTTTTCTTCATTCTTCCAAGATCAGAATAAACAACAGCAACAACAATTATTCTTTTAAGGAAAGTTTCTCATGTAATATTAGATGCTTTTGTCTCTTTTGTTTAGATTTCTTCTTTAGTAAAATACATTATATATATGTTGAATCTCTATATTATATCTTGTACTATTTTTATTTTTTGACCATCTAAATATTTTTGTCCCTTTCTTTTTCAATCTTGGCTAAGTTTGTAAGTTTGTCTGCCATATAATTTATCAGACTTTCTGAAATATAGATTCTGATGTTCACAAGTTTTATTTAAATTTTAGATTCTATTAAGGCATTCTCTCTCTCCTCACATTTTTTTAGTGAGTCTATAAAAAAAAATTTTTTTTCTGTAGGAGTTTTTTCTTAGCTCATCTTACTCTTTTTGTTTTGAGAGTCCAGAATGTTTTTTTTAATTTCCTTGAGAGCATAAATAAAAATACTTTTTAAAATTTTCTTGTTTTCTGCTGTACTTACTTTAGAATATGTTCTTTACCTATGACATGCTGTTTTTTTTTTTTTTTTTTGTAGAGTATATCTTTATGGGTATCATTTCATCTTTATATTTATACATTCTGAAATGAAAAAGATTCATATTGACCATGTATTTTCCAATAAATAACATATATGTATTTCTGGGGAGTTCTGTCAGTATTCTCTTGTATGATGTTAGGATCCTTCCCTAAAATGTATATTTAAAAGCTCTGCATAGTATACATTTATATTAGTGACCCAGAAATCTGAAAGAAGTTGGAGACATGGGATATCCTAGCAGGAAATTTCCTCTCTGCTGGTTTATTTTCTATACATGGGGAAACTGCCATTCAGTAAGCCAGTTTTCCATAGCTAGTTTATTTTCCTTTTGGTTACTCCTCAAAAATACTGTTTGACTATGTCTGACATCCTTCCTGGAGCTCCTGACTCTTGTTTCAGGCAAAATTCCTACTTTAGTGGGAGAGTTAGATTCCTAGCTTACTTCATTCACACAAACAAACTCCAGATGGATTAAAATTTTACATGTAAAAAAGTTAAAACTGTATGAGTACTTGAACAAAAATTGAGAAAACATTTATATATGCTTTGGGTGGCAATGTATATTTTAAGTCCAAATACAAGGGAAAATTAAATTACTGATAGATTTAGCAATTTCAAAATGTCTAACGTCTGTGTATGAGAAGGTTAGTCCATATACAGTATTTATGGTGAATAAAAATATAACATGATTTGATAGTCAAGGAATGAGTCCTTGTGTGAAGAATTTTGGAAACTAATAAGGAAAATGGGAAAATCCTAATAGAAAAATGAGGAACATTAAGAGCTAATTTATAGAAGTGGAAATACAAATGACCCATACGAACATGAAAAAAGTATTTCCCGGAGATACCAGTATAGCTCAATAGGACGACTGCTTGCTTTGTAACCAAAATGTCTGGGGATCAAATTCTAGCCCCAGCCTATGCAATCCTATATGCTGAACTGTGGTATAAGTGGTAACTGCCCGGATGGTGATGAAGGTTCTCACCTCCTATGCAGGAGGCCCCCAGTTCGGCTCCCACCCTGTGCAGCCCCACATTTGCCTGTATGAGATGAAACTATGTCACAACTAATAATCCTACAGTGATGGAGACTGCTCTGGGCCCTCCTCCCTCCTTTCTCTCTCTTGCTGTTTCTCAAATAATAAAATAAATTTGAGAAAAGGTCTTTCTCTGTCATTAGTAATGAAATAAATGTAAATCACAGCAACAAATTATAATTTTCCATATTGATAAATGTAAAGAAAAGGTAATAATATTTATTCAGTACCTCATGGAAATTTTTCTTTCCAGAATCTCATTCTTTGGATTAGATGTATAATATTCCTAACACTCATCAGGAAACACATTGTTTTTCCTAGTATTCTATCAAAATAAGCCACTAACTCTACTCTTCCACCAAGGTGATATAATTCCTTCCTTAAAAAGACACACCTATCACCCTTGCTCTGCACACCCTCTTCCAAGTCCCTGACTCTTGGCACACTTTAATCTGTTATTTATTTGTCTAATTTTGTTATTTTAAGAATGTTATATGAATAGAATCATACGATATGTGACTTTTGAAATTGCCTTTTTAAACTTATCTTTATTTCCCAGATAATTAATCAAGTCATGACATTTATCAATGTTTTATTATTTTTATTTCTGAGTAGTATTTCATAGCGTAAATATACCATTATTCTTTTTAACCATTCACTTCTCATTGAGTGACATCTGGGTTGTTTTTAGTTTGGGGCTATTGTGAATAAAGCTGTTAAAAAACATTTATATGCAGACTTTTGTGCATACTTAAAGGTTCATTTCTCTGGAATAAATGTCCAGGAGTGCAGTTATTATATTGTGTGGTAGTTGCATGTTTGGTTTTATAAGAAATGGCCAAATTATTATCTTAAGTGACTGTACCATTTTATATTCCCACGAGAAATGCCCAAGTGATCCAGTTTCTCTGCCTCTTTCCCAGCATTGATGTTATTGCAATTTTCAAATTTTATTTTAGCCATTCTGATAGGTATATAGAGATATCTCGTGTTTTTAATTTGCATTTCTGTAGTCACCATCTGTATATCTCTAGTGAAATGTCTCTTTATGTCTTTTTCTCATTGGATTTTATGATTTTTATTTTTTACTTTTGAGTTTTGAGAGTTCTTTATGTATTCTAGTTCTATATACAGTAGACTCTTAGTTAACTGGCACTTATGAGGATTGGTAAATGTCAGATAATGTAAGTAGACTCTCTGTTAACCCAAACTCAAGCAACCGGCACTCACAAGCAACTGGCAAAATATTTGGATCTAAGTCAAGTTGTTAGATCACAATGGATCTGAGCTTGGTTGTTGGGAGAGGCTAGCATTGCACTAGTCAATAAACTGTCAGTCCTCTGGTGGAGCTCTACCCAGAGTAGAATGAAGTCTTAGGCCTACCTTCTTCTTTAGATATTACATCATAGCTTTGCATTTGAATTAATGCCCTGAGCTCATCAACTTGACCATTCTGGCTGTCCCTCTGCTCTGGAGAAGTAATTCAATATATATTGGGGAGAGTGCTGCATCAATAGTATTTGTTTAAGTCATTACTTTCTGGTAAGAAGTTCTGGAATATGATTGCAAGTTCTTTAAAGTTGAGATGTTTGTATTACTTACTTCAATTTAGTAAACATATATTGAGTGATTATTATAGGCCAAAAAGCTTTGCTAGGAGTTATGCATGTCAGAGAAGGCAAAAAAATTAGAATTGTAGGAGACAAGAAAGAGAAATAGAATAATAACTAAAATGAAGTGTGATAAATGCTACAATAGAGATGTATTAGTGTGAATAATCAAGTAATAAAATCATGGCATAAGAATGGAAATTCATACAGATTAATGACTTAAATGTAAAAAATAATGATTTATTCAGCAAAACAAAAAATTTGAAAAATTTTGCAGGTTTGGTACATTAGTAGAAATTAGAAATACATATATTAAAAAATTGAGATACATAAAATACTTTATTATAGAATACATTTAAAAAATAATAAAATGCTCAATAAAATTATTTTCAGCCATCATCACCTATATTGTTTAATGAACTTCTATGGATTGAAAAGCAAAACATTAATAAAAAAAGAACAAAGAACATAATTTACATTAATAATATAATCTATGTATAAATATAAATAGGCTATTTCAGTCTGAATAGTGATTAAAGTAATGTGATTTAAAACAAAAGTTTTAATTTTGTAACTCTTAAACTCACAATGAATAGATAATCTCTGATGTTATAATAAAATGAAATACTCTGGTATTGCTTTGGCCTGTATAAATAGGTAATGCATTTTTAGAAAACTGCTTGGCAATGCCTTTTTTATTTTTTTTAAATTAATTAATTATTTATTTTTATTGTTAAATTTAATGGGGTGACATTGGTTGGTAACAATTAGATAGTTTCCCAATGTACAAGTCCACATCACATCACCCATGCATCGCATTATGTTCCCACTTCCCAGAATCAGGTCCCCCTTTACCACCATATATCTGGTGCCCACTCCCACCTCCCCCCACAACTCTCCCTCCCCCCTTCTCCCCTCTCTCCAGGTAACCATCAAACTATTGAGTGTGTCCATAATGCTGGTGCC
>PVKE010042244.1:0-13831 GCA_004027555.1 Craseonycteris thonglongyai
TGAAAATTTAAATGTTTGATAATGATTTTGAAAGAACTCTGCAATTTTCTTTATTTTAATATTAACACCCTTTGTAACATCTTCTGTATATTTGAATAGCTTTTTAATTAAACAGATATAGTACCCAGGAATCACAGACTGGAAACCATCTAAGATGTCATCAAGTTAATTTCTCTTGATTTGCCCCATTCAGGATGGGAATGCTCTCTTTGGAGTGTGAGTTCCTGTATACACACAGACACATGTGTGCACACATGTGCGCGCGCACACACACACACACACCTTTTCCTAAAAATGTCTACAGAAGAAATTTTTGTAGTCTTACCTTATATTAATTTATGTTCCATTCAGTACCGTTTCAGTAAACTCTCTTGCATATCTACTTTGGTCTTCTCTTCCTGCAGTTTTGGCTCTTGCCCTGCGTCTGAGGTAAAATATACTAAAATTCATCTTCACTTTGTCCCTTGCTGGAGGACCAAATTTTCAGACACTGCTTTTTTCTGGATACTGACAGGAAATACAAGAAGAGCCTTTACTTATTACATTCTCTGTGTCACTTTCTATCTATATCATGAGTTTTTATGGTATCTAAGTTCCCATGTACTATCATCCACATGTAGGTTGCTTGTTATCATTCTGTTTGTTCATTACTACAGCAATTTACTAATCTGTGTATCTAATTTTAAGCCTCTTCCCCACACCACCCCAACTTCCATCCACCCAATTCTCACTGTCAGGTACCTTAATCATTTTGATGGAATCATTCTACTTTCCAAAAGACTGCATGACTCCACATTGATTATAGGTAAAAATCAACTCCTTACCTACCCTTTGCCTTCATAATTTTTTATAGTCTGGCCCCAACATATCAAGTCAGTGTTCTCTCCCTCCACTCACTAACATAATTCCTACTATTGGGTACTTAAAACCATAACATTTGTATCTACCTATTTATCTTTCTACATACTATTTATCCAACTGGAAACTCTTGTCTTCCTCTCTAATTAGTTTAGCCCTACCCATTTTAAAGGGTCATCTTTACTTCCATTCCCTGTATCAAGCCTGCCTCATCCTCTCAAACTCAAAACTTCCCTTACTTTTACTTTCTCTCTTCTCTAAAGTGAGTGTTTATGGTCATTCTGCTCTTGAGTACATAATTTGAAATTGATGTTTATTGTTACATACTAGCTGCATGTGTCTCTTTCCAGTGTAGGAATATTAGATCCTCAGAGTAGAAATTTTGCTTGATACATATTATTTATTTATTTATTTATTATTGCTAATTTTATTAGGATTACACGGATTAGTAAAAATTATATAGGTTCCTGATGTACTACTCTACAGTACTTTGTCTATGTGTTACAATATGTGTTGACCACCCATAGTCAGTTTTCTTTCCATCATCATATATTTAGCTCCCCCTCACTCCTCTCCAAATCCCCTCCACCCTTAACTGCAGGTAACGACTAAACTCTTGACTGTATCCATTAGATTTTATATCTTTTCTCCTTTCAATTTTATATTCCATATATGAGTGAAGTCATGTGGTTATTTACTTTTTCTTTCTGGCTTATTTCACTTAGCATTATGATCTCAAGATCCATTCATGTTGTTGCAAATGGCAGAATCATTTTTTAATATTCCTGAAAGTATCTGATATATGCCTTCATTGAAATAATTTAAATTTTCTTCACTATGCAAGTTAGAATAAGCAACTAAGATTAGAGTAGGCCCTCAATATATATGATATGGTTTCCTTTTTTTTTAGACAGAATATGTGTTTACTGCATAAATCCCTGTCCTTTTTTTTATTTATTGTTAAATTTAATGGGGTGACAAATGTTATGGTTTTAAGTACCCAATAGTAGAAATTCTGTTAGTGAGTGGAGGGAGAGAAAACTGACATGATATGTTGGGGTCAGATTATAAAAATTATGAAGGCAAAATGTAGGTAGGGAGCTGATTTTTATGTATCATCAATGTGGAGTCATAAAGTCCTTTGGAAAGTAGAATGATTCCATCAAAATGATTAATGGGGTGACATTGATTGGTAAAAATTAGATAGTTTCCAGATGTACAAGTCCACATCACATGACCCATGCATCACATTATGTGCCCACTACCCCGAATCAGCTCCCCTTCCATCACCATATATCAGGTGCCCACTCCCACCTCCCCCCCAAACTCTCCCTCCCCCTCCTTCCCCCTCTTCTGATAACCACCAAACCATTGAGTGTGTCTATAATGCTGGTGCCCACTCCCACCGCCCCTCTCACTCTCAACCCCACTTCTCCCCCATCTCCAGGTAACCACCAAACCATTGAGTGTGTCCATAATGCTGGTGCCCACTCCCTCCTCCCCTCCCACTCTTCCTCCCCCCTCCTCCCCTTCCCTCAGGAAATCACCAAGCTATTGAGTATATCCATAGGTCTCTGTGTCTTGTTACTTTCAGTTTCATATTCCACCTATAAGTGAGTTCATATGTTTCTTCATTCTTTCAGTCTGACTTATTTTGCTTAATAAGATGGTATCTAGGTCCATTCATGTTGTCACAAATGACTGTATTTCATTATTTCTTATCGCTGAGTAGTATTCCATTGTGTAAATGCACGACATCTTCTTTATCCAGTCATCTATCGAAGGGCATTTTGGTTGTTTCCATGTCCTGGCCACTGTGAATGATACTGCGATGAACATGCAGGTACTAACATCTTTAAGGATTAAGGTTTTCAGGTTTTTTGGGTAGATGCCCAGTAGAAGGATGGCTGGATCATGTGGTAATTCCATTCCTAATTTTTTGAGGAATCTCCATACAGCCTTCCATAGTGGTTGTACCAATTTACATTCCCACCAGCAGTGTATGAGGGTTTCTTTTCCTCCACAGCCTCTCCCTTGTTATCCCTTGTGATCCCTTGTCTTGTTGATGATAGCCATTCTAACACGTGTAAGATGATAGCTCATTGTGGTTTTTATTTGCTTTTCCCTAACTGCTACTGAAGTGGAGCATTTTTTCATATATCTGTTGGCCATATGCATGTCTTCATGAGAGAAGTGTCTGTTAAGGTCATCTGCCCATTTTTTAATTGGATTGTTTGTTTTTTTCTTTTGAGTTGTACAAGTTCTTTGTATATTTTTGATATTAGCCCCTTATCAGAGGTATTGTTTGCAAATATTTATTCCCAGTTGGTTGGTTGCCTCTTTGCTTTGTTGATGGTTTCCTTTGCAGCACAGAAGCTTTTTAGCTTGATAAGGTCCCATTCGTTTATTTGTGCTTTTACTTCCCTTGCCATTGAAGTCAGATTCATAAAGTCCTTCCTGAATCCCAGGTCTATAAGTTTAGTGCCGATGTTTTCTTCTATGCAATTTATTGTTTCCTTTCTTACTTGGAGGTTTTTAATCCATTTTGAGTTAATTTTGGTATATGGTGAGAGATCGCAGTTCACCTTCAGCCTTTTACATGTGGTTTTCCAATTTTCCCAGCACCATTTACTGAAGAGGCTTTCTTTTCCTCAGTGTATATTTTTTGATCCTTTATCAAAAATAATCTGTCCATGAATTTGTGGGTTTATTTCTGGGTTTTTCATTCTATTCCATTGGTTCGTGTGTCTGTTTTTCTGCCAGTACCAAGCTGTTTTGATTACTGAGGCTTTCTAGTACAAATAAAAGTCAGGTAGTGAGATGCCCCCAGATTTATTCTTTTTTCTTAGGACAGCTTTTGCGATTTGTGGTCTTTTGTGGTTCCATGCGTATTTGATTATTTTTTTTATCTATTTCTTGAAAGAATGACTGGGATTTTCATAGAAATGCCATATTTTGATTCTTCCAATTCATGAACATGGAATGTCTTTCCATTTCTTTGTGTCCTCTTTAATTTCTTTTAAGAGTGTCTTATCGTTTTCTGTGTATAAGTCCTTCACATTCTTTGTTAGATTTACTCCTAGGTATTTCATTTTTTGTTTGCAGTTGCAAAGGGAAGGGATCTTCTCATCTCTCCTTCTGAAGTTTCATTGTTGGCGTACAAAAATGCAGTTCATTTTGGGACACTGATTTTGTAGCCTGCGACTTTACTGTATTTGTCTATTATTTGTAATAGAATTCTGATAGAGTCTTTAGAGTTTTGTATATACAGGATCATATCATCTGCAAAGAGTGACAGTTTAACTTCTTCTCTCCCGATTCTAATACCTCTTATTCCTTTCTCTTGTCTGATTGCTCTGGCTAGAACATCCAGAACTATGTTGAGCAGCAGTGGTGACAGGAGGCATCCCTGTCTTGTTCCTGATTATAGGAAAATAGGCTTCAGTTTTTCCCCACTCAGTATAATATTTGCTGAGGGTTTGTCATATATGGCCTTTATTATGTTGAGGTACTTTCCTTTAATTCCCATTTAATTCAGTGTTTTTTCATAAATGTGTGTTGTATCTTGTCGAATTCTTTTTCTGCATCAATTGCGATAATCATGTGGTTTTTATCCTTTGTTTGGTTTATGTGCTGCATTACATTGATTGATTTGCATATGTTGAATCATCCTTGTGCCCCTGGGATGAATCCCACTTGGTCATGGTGAATAATCTTTTTAATGCATTGTTGTATTCTGTTAGCTAAAATTTTATTTAAGATTTTTGCATCAGTGTTCATCAGTGAGATTGGCCTATAGTTTTCCTTTTTGGTATTGTCTTTCCCAGGTTTTGTATTAGGGTGATATTAGCTTCATAGAAAGAGTTGGGTAGTACTGCCTCCTCTTGAATTTTCTGGAGTAGTTTGAGGAGGATGGGCATTAATTCTTCTTTGAATGACTGGTAGAATTCACTGGTAAAGCCATCTGGTCCAGGCCTTTTGCCTTTGGGCAATTTTTGGATAATTGTTTCAAGTTCTTTACTGTTGATTGGTCTAATGAGGTTATCCAAATCTTCTTGGTCCAGTTTAGGTAAACTATATGTTTCTAGAAATTTGTCCATTTCCTCTAGGTTGTCAAATTTGTTGGCATAGAGTCTTTCATAATAATCTCTTATGATTGTTTGCATTTCTGCATCATCAGTTGTAATCTCTCCCCTATCGTCCCCTAGTCTGGAAATATGAAATTTTTCTCTTTGTCCTTTGGTGAGCCTAGCCAGTGGTTTGTTGATTGTATTGATTTTTTCAAAGAACCGGCTCTTTCTGACATTAATTTTATCCATTAGTTTCTACTTTGAATTTCATTAAGTTCTGCTTTCATTTTAATTAATTCTTTACTTCTGCTGACTTTGGGGGACCTCTGTTCTTCATTTTCTAGCACTATAAGATGAGATGTGAGGGCGCTTACTTGTAGTTTTTCTTGTTTCTTGAGTTAGACCTGTAATGATATAAATTTCCCTCTTAATACTGCTTTTGCTGTATCCCAGAAATTGTGGTATGTCGTGTTTTCATTGTCATTTGTTTCTACAAATGTTTTAATCTCTTGTTTTATTTCCTCTTTGACCCAGTCACTTTTTAATAGCATATTTTTCAATCTCCACGTATATGTGGTTCTCTCTGCACTTGATCTTTGACAATTGATCTCTAGTTTCAACGCTTTGTAGTCTGAGAATACACTTGGTGTGATTTGGATACCCTTAAATTTGGTGAGGTTGGATTTCAGTCCCAGGATGTGGTCTATCCCTGAAAATGTTCCATGTGCACTAGAGTAAAATGTATAGTCCTTTGTTGTAGGATGGAGTGACCTGTAAATGTCAATTATGTCCATTTCCTGCTATATATCATTTAAAGCTGCGATTTCCTTATTTATTTTCTGCTTGAATGATCTGTCCAATGTTGTCAGGGGGCTGTTTCGTTCCCCTACTATAATTGTATATTTGTAAAATTCTCCTTTTAGATCTGTTATTAGTTGCCTTTTAAATTTTGGTGCTTTCTGATTGGGAGCATATATATTGATGAGTATCATGGTTTCTTGGTGTATTTTCCCTTTTATCAAGATGTAATGACCATCTTTATGTCCTATTATTATTTTTATCCTGATGTTTTTCATCAGAAGTCAGTATGGCCACTCCAGCTTTTCTCTGACTGCCATTTGCCTGGAACATTGTTTTCCATCCTTTTACCCTGAGTCTATGTTTGTCCCTGTGGCTGAGGTGTGTCTCTTGTAGGCAGCATATGGTTGGATTTTGTTTTTTAATCCAGTCTGCTACCCTGTGCTTCTGTATTGGTGAATTCAGTCCATTTACATTCATGCTGATGATTGATATATGAGGATATCCTGTATCCATTTCTTCTTTGCGTTTTATTTTTTTGTTGTCCCAACTTTTCTCCATTTATTTTGATTTCTGGATTCAGGTCGAATAGCCTCTTTCAGTATTTCTTGGAATGCCGGTTTTAAGCTTGAACATTCCATCAGCTTCTGTATATCTGAAAAGACCTTAATTCCTCCTTCATATCTAACTGTTAATTTTGCTGTATAGTTACTTCTTGTCTGGAAATTTCTCTCTTTTAATATTTCGAAGATTGAGGTCCATTCCCTCTGGGCTTGCAGAGTTTCTGCTGAGAATTCTGTTGACAGCCTGATAGTTTTTCCTTTGAAAGTTATATTTTGTTTTTCCTTGGCAGCTTTGAGGATTCTTTCTTTGTCTTTGGTTTTTGTCATCTTCAGAACAATGGGCCTTGGAGAAGATCTGCTAGGGTCTAGGTCGTGGGTATCGAACCTATGGAACGCGTGCCCAAAGTGGCATGTGGAGCAATTATTTCGGCATGAGGAGCTGTTCATACCATTTAAAAAATTATTGTTTATGCTCTTATAGACATAAAACTAATCGATACCTCTTTCTCACTTGATGGGTTGGCATGCGAGTCAAGCGAGTATACTGTTATTTCATAAACATTCGCACTCAATCGCCAAATGTTTGCTACCCTGGTCTAGGTACTTAGGGCTCTTAATTTCCTCTTGAATTTTGGGCAGTAATTCTTTCCACAGTTTAGGAAAATTTTCATCCACTATTTGTTTTAGTAGACTCTGAGAAGATTTTATCTCGCTTCCTTCTTATACCACTATTATTCTAATATTGTTCTTTCTGATGGAGTCAGAAAGTTCTTGTAGGGCTCTTTCATTTCTCTTGATTCTGCTTTCCCTTTCTTTTTCCCTCTGTGACATTTTCCTGTTTCTATCTTCAATTTTACTCATTCTTTCTTCTAGCTGGTCAGCCCTGTTTCCTATTCTGGTCAGTTCTTTTTACAGCTCTCTCATGATGCCTTTCATGACAAGGAGTTCCTTTTGGTTCTGCTCTAGCTTCTCAATTTTATTGGTAAAGTACTCATTTTCATCAGAAAATTTCTTGTTGAGGTCATTTAACTGTGTCTGGGTACTTTGCCAGCATTGAGTGTCTTGATTAATGCAGCCCTGAATTCTGTTTCACTTAGATTTGATTCCAAGTGTGCAAGCTCATTTTCTAAAGAATACCCATGATCTCTTGAAGGGGCTTTGGATTCTGAGGTGTGCATTGTGTTTGATGTGGTTCTTTTGGTTTACACATGATACGTTTTCCCTCTGGGGGTTTGCCTATCAGATGGGCTTCTCTTTATTTTTTCTTTTGGGCTCAATTGTGGGAGGAGATTTTGGGAGAGGTTTCAGGTAAGCAGACAGCTTCTGTGCTCTGGGGCACTTCAGGTTGCTGTCTTAGCTGTTAGAAAGCAGGGTAATGAGGGTGTGGTGGTGTTAAGGGCATGTGAGTAGGAGCTAGGGCAGGCCTGAGTCACAATAGCAGATTCCTCTTTCAGCAGGAGGGCTGGTGGTTCAGTGTGGGGGAGGCTCAGGAGCTCCATTTTTTTTTTCCCTCTGCTTTGCTGCTTTTCCTTTAATTGTGTTTGTTAGCCGCGCCCACAGGGTGGCAGCACAGGTGAGCCAGGGCTTGGCAGAGGCCCAGTCAGCCACGCAGGAGGTGGCACAGCTGCAGCCGCATCAGCGGCACACCCTAAGCCCAGTCATGTGTGCGGGAGTAGGTGCCGCAGCGGCCCGGTCAGCAGCCTGGATGTGTGCACGGGCAGCGGCTCCACGGCAGCCCAGTTGGCAGCCCAATTGGTCACGTGGGTGGCTTTGTGTGTGGGGCACAGAAAGCAGGTCTCTCATGTGGGTGGTGGTGCCCCCACAGCCTGGTAGGAGTGGTGCTGAAAGCCCTGGGCACACAGGCCGCAGCTAGGTCGGCAGCTGCTCTAGGCCTGTGGCCCTGTTGAGACTGCCGGATTCACTCTAAGTACGTCTAATACAGCCACTGCCCTCACTCCAAGAGCCCTGTCTTCAAAAGGTGCTCCTTCACAGTCAATCTCCTCCATAAATTAGGGGTGTCGGTCTGCTCTGGGCTGGTGCCCTGCTCTCACCCCACCCGCAGGGAAGTGGAACCACCCTGCAACACAGTCCCTGTTCTACTTTAGGCTCCGTGATCTGATTAGGGCACTGTGTGCTGTCCCTTGAGTTCAGATGTTAAATTGTCCACAGTCTTGTGGGGCTTCCACGCTCCTTAGGTCTCGGCTTCTAGCCCGCTCTTGATCTAGCTCCACTTTAACCATAGTACCCCAATCTCCCTTTGTTTTTGTCAGCCCCAGGCTGCGCTCTGTGTCCCTGTCCCCGAACTGCTGCTTCCCCTTCCCTCTCCTGCTCTCCCCTTTTTTCTCTAACCTCTGGGTGTTGTTCTGCATTGTGTGGTTCTCTCAGTTGAGTGTGCTTCTCAGGGTTTCCTCTGTGTATTCCTCTTTGTTCATAAGTCCCTTTCAAGGCAGTTATCATGGTTCTCCTCTCATGCTGCCATCTTTTTTCTCCTCAGTTTCCTTTACATGTACAAGTTTTATATTAGCTGTGAAATAAAAAAAATACATATAATATTTTTAATAATTTCTAATGAAATATTTTATAGTTCTGAGAAATGGAGTACTTTCCTTATTAAATCTTCTCTACTCATATTATGATGTCATCTATTGAAACAGAAAAAGACATATGTGTATATTATTTTCCATTTTTCTTGCTACTTTATATGGTCCTTCCCTATACATACAAGTATACTCAATGAGTTTATGAAATTCTAGTCACAGGATTGTCTCTCTTCCCCACAATCAGTTTAGAACACATACTATTACATTCATTTTGACCCATTGCGTCTCATTGTTATTCTTCTCGGAATTCTCACATTTATTTGGCTCTATACCTTTCTTCATGAGTTGTGATTTTGGTGGTGGTTTCATTACGTCACTTAGTCAAACATCTTAGGGTTGGCCTGGACTCTGTTATTTGTATACCAAAACTGAGGCAGGAGTTACACTTAGAACTTTAGGGAGCAACTCCAAAGGAGCTATCAAATATATATTCAGCTATTAATATAGAAGAATGACAACAATAGTCTATTGCTTATGCCTTTGTTAGATACTCTCAGTTCTAAAACAGAAGACCTACACTAACATCATTCTACACAACCTAAGTTAGCACAACATATCTTTAGTGTTTTATGCATAAGGCAATATTTGCAGACCATTGGTCCATGCAATAATCAAAGGTATTCATATTTTCTTAACAATTTGTGTTATATACTGTTAATGATAGAAAAATTGATTCTGTGAATTATTTACTAACTTTAACACAACTTAGAAGCTATTTCTGCATTTCTTACATGGATTTCTTTCCTTAAGACAATCAAGAACTGCTTGTTTTTGCATTAGAAATAAAGTTGTATTTCATTTTACTTCAGCTAATAATTTTAAACTGAAAAGTTTTCTGTTCATTAATGATTCTACACTGGGATATTTTAGGAGATTACAAAATAGTATCTTCTCAGAACATTGTTAAATATAGCTCAACCTTTTTCATCTTCTGTGAAAATGTAAACTTTGAGCTATATTACCAATGTATCAAGGCATGAAAGTAAATGTAAGATACTATAGCAAACCATCAGATTATGATTAAAATGTTTATATGTAGTTTCATATTATGAATTAAGTATAATCACAGAAAAGCAAATAACATTTTAAAGATTTCATCTTGGATTTCTGAAAAATGATTGAAAGATATGTTTTCTACAGTAAATTAAAATTTAAGTACTAGTGTTTTTACTAGAGGTTATTCAATATTAGGGGCATTTAGGCTGCAAATATCAGAATGTATTTTAGAAGGCATTCTGTTTTAAGTTTCAAGAATGAAATTTAAGTGTCCAGAAATTAGTTTATGTAGAATGTTCACATAATAATTCTAAGCTTAGAATTTAGCATTACATATTGTATCAAGATACTTTGGACCATACATAATAGATTATCCAACTAAAACTGGCTTTAAAATGACATTCATTATTTTATGTAACATCATATATGGAGAAGGTTTGGTTCTTATGAGACTAAATCACAGCTTCAAATGCTTAGGCTCTTGCTGTCTTTCTGCTCTGCCATTCTCGGCTTCTTAGTTTTCAACTTTAGACTTGTGCATTCCCAGTTATAAAATGGCTGTCAAGCATTACAGCCTCACTGAGCTTATTCACAGGCAGGAAATATAGATCTTGTTTACACATTTTGCTTCATGAATGTCTTCTATAAAGAGGGAAAATCTAACCCCATAAACTTTCTAGCAGACTTATTTCTAGGTATCATTGTCTAAGATTTAATCACATCCATGCCTTGCTACAAGGGTAGCTCGGAATGCACCTGGCACTAAAATGTAGGTTGAAAGGACTTCTGCTTTCAGGATGGTGGAATATACTTCCCCTTATTCTTCCCAGTAAGTATAACAAAACCCCAAGGCATCCTATGTTAAATAAACAAAAATAGATTCCAAGAAATGGAAAGGATAAGATAGAATGGCTAGGGACCTCAGGACTCAAAGAAAAACAGCTGTGAGTTTCTTGAATTCTATTTCTGCTTCTTATATCCCAGACGTGGAGATGAAGAAGATAACAACCTAGAATAATAATGAGTACAGACAAATAGAGCCCCCAAAGCCAGTTTTCTCTGAGCAAGAAATGATAAACAGGGTAGCCTAGCAAGATAAAAAAAAAAGAAAGAAAGAAAGAAAGAAAACATTTAGAAGATAAGCTCTTCACTCCAGCCAATCACCACAGATGCAACTATAGGTCTATCTTCATCAATGCCAGCAAAAGTTAAGAGGTAAACCTTGACTTTCACCTTCAATAGTGTATAATGAGGCACCCCAACCCCCATACACTCCTGCCCAGGTTGTTTCAGAGAAGCTGAGTTAGGCACTGGACTTTCATCCCCTTCAGTTGATAACAAGATATCTGTTCAACCCACATTGTCATTAGAGGCCATGCTGAGAGCCAGGACTTTCTCACCAAGCCCCCCTGCCTCCCTGCTAGAGTGATATCAGAGAAGGCCCAGTGGAGATTCAGGACTTTCTCCACTTCACAACAGTGACAATGCAACCTTCCACCACCACAGTATCAGTGGAGGCCACGTGGGGAACTGTAATGAGACACTCCTACCCCTCCTAGCCAGAGAGGTATCAACGGAAGCCTAATAGGGAGACAAATACCTAGCCCCAAGTGATAAAAATGAGGATAACTTTCCCCTCAGTGTCAATGGAAGCCTAACCAGAAGCATGGGCTTCTGCTTCCACTTGGCGGTAACAAGGTCACTAGCCTCTCTTTCCCTGCGAGACTGCAGTCAGAGGAAGCCAGCTAAAATGGAACGTTTAAATGGTAGTCAGTCTCATAATATTTTTTCCAAAATGTTCTCATTTTATTCAAAAATAACTCATACCAGCAGCAATGGAGATTGCATACTGACTGCACACAAGAGAATCAAGAATCAATAGATGCCAGCACTGAGATGACAGATATGTTAGATCTATCTTACACAGGTTTTAAAGCAGCCATCATAAAAATGCTTCAAATCAGTGCTTACAAACATGCTTAATACAAACAGAAAAAAAACAACAACAACAACAACAAGGAAATTTCAAACACAAAACGAAAGATATAAGGGAAACCCAGATGACTCAGCAGGTTAAGCACTCACTTTGCAACTCCAGGGATGAAGGATCAAATCTGGTCCCCAGCCCATGCAGATCCATAAGCTAAACAGGGGTGTGCTTCCCATGTGGGAGGCCCCCAGTTCAGTTCTTGCTCCCTGGTTTGGCCCATGGCTTGAGGGGATGTGCCTTCAATGCAGGAAGTCCCCATCCCAGCTCTTGCCCTGCGTAGGCCCTTCACACCTGTGTGGAATGGAACCATGTTGAAAACCTGTGACATAGAACTATGGAGACTGCTCTGGGTCCACCCCCTTCTCTCTGTCTCTATTTCAATCCCTCTCTGTATGTTATCAAAAACAATAAAATAAATCTTACAAAAAATAAATAAAGAATATGGATAGAAACCCAATGTAATTTTAAAACTGAAAACTATAATAAATAAATTAAAAGAAAAAACTCAATGGATGGACTCTCCCCAACCCTCATTTGTTGAGGTATAATTGACAAGTAAGAAAATTGTATGTATTTAAGGTATACAATGTGATAGTTTGATATACATATACATGGTGAAATTATTACCATAATCAAACTAATTAACACACCCATAACTTCACATAGTTGCTTTTCTACCTGTTGTGAGAAAACTTAAGATGTATCTCTTAGCAAATATCAAGTATACAATACAGGATAATATTAACTATTGTTACCATACTGCACATTACATCCTCAGGATTTATAGCTACAAATTTATATTCGTTTATCAAACACTCACATTTTCTTCATATACCCCAACCCCCCATACTGCTAACCAACATCCTACTCTAATTCTATGAGTTTGACTTTTTGAATTCCAAATATAAGTGAAATTATACAGCATTTGTCTTTCTCAGTCTACCTTATTTAACTTAGTGGAATAAGAGGGCCCTCTGGAAAATACCAGCCATGCAGTGTGAAAAATAGAGGCATTTATGGATGGACCTTTTCTGGACAGCCCTTGTATTTTCCAGGTTCATTCAAGTATTACCACCTGACAGGATTTCCTATATATATAGTGTGTGTGTGTGTGTGTGTGTGTGTGTGTTAACATAATTTTGACTTTTGATTTGGACTGATAGAACTATTTTTGGTCTTGGAGAATTGATTGAATTCCATTGTGTATGTTGATGTTTTGTTTCAAGGTCATATTGGTATACCCATGTTACATCACCAGTTATATCATGGCCCAAATCATCGTCTTGCCTCTCAAAAAGGTCTTGGCAAACTTCAATCCTCCTTTGCATTTGTTCATCAGTGAGCTTCTTTGGGACCATTTTTGCACACACTTTTCTCATGCCAAGATTTTCAGTTTAGATTTTTCTGTTTCTCAGTCAAATTTTACTTAGTCTGCTATGCTTCTCACAGTTAGCTGAGAATTTTTATGCACATCCAATGAATTTTTGCCATGTTTTCATCAGTTCTGCTTGATAGTGGCTACTCTGACCTTTCTTCATCAGTGACACTTTCTCTTCCTTCACACAAACACTTTTAAAATTGAACGTTGAAATAAATGTGAGATATACATATATTTGAGAAATATTTAATAAGAAGAAGATAATTATTTTTCAATATACTTATTCCAGTTTAGGGTCTGGAATAACCAGAGCCTCTCCTGGCAGCTCAGGGTGCAAGGCAGGCATCCACCCTGGACAGGACAACCTTTCATCACACACACCCACATTATCTCAAGTTGAAACAATGTAGGCATGCCAATTTATCTGACACATTCATCTTTGTGATGTGGGAGAACACTGGAGTCCCTGGAGAAAACCCATGCAGATGTGAGGGGAATGTGCAAACCACACAGACAGTGGCCACAGTGGGGGAACAGATTTTTTTCCCTCATTAATATTATAACTAAAAGACTTCATT
>PVKE010042245.1:0-13827 GCA_004027555.1 Craseonycteris thonglongyai
ATGCATGAGTCTGTTTTCCCTCTGGGGGTTTGCCTATCAGATGGGCTTCTCTTTATTTTTTCTTTTGGACTCAGTTGTGGGAGAAGGAGATTTTGGGAGAGGGTTGGGGGAAGCAGACAGCTTCTGTGTCCTGGGGCACTTCAGGTTGCTGTCTTAGCTGTGAGATAGCAGGGTAGTAAAGGTGTGGCCAGGGGTGGGGTCATGTGTGTAGGAGCTAGGGCGGGCCTGAGACACAATAGCAGATTCCTCTTTCAGCAGGGGGGCTGGTGGTTCAGTGAGGGCGGGGCGCAGGAGCTCTGGTCTTTCATCCTCCTGGCTGCCCCTCCTTCAATCGTATCTGTAAGCCACGCCCACAGGGCAGCACTTGGATGGGCTGGGGCTTGGCAGAGGCCCTGGTCGGCCTCCCTGTCCCGCGCACCGGCAATGGCACCGTGGAGACCTGGCAGGCAGCCCAGTTGCGTGCGCGGTCCGCCATGCCCCAGAGGCCCGGTGGTCAGGGCACCGAAAGCCGGTCCCACGCACAGGCAGGGGTGCTGTGGCGGCCTGGCGAGCAGGGTGCCAAAAGCCCTGTAGCGCACCGGCGAGCAGGCAGCGGCGCTGCGGGGCGGCCCGGTGGGCGGGGTACTGAAAGCCCGGTGCGCACGAAGTGATGCGCAGCGGCCCAGTGGGCGGGGCCCTGATAGCCCAGCCACGAACTTCCGCGCAGGCAGAGCCGCCGTAGCGGCCTGGTGAGCGGGGCACCAAAAGCCCAATTGCACGCTGGCAAGCAAGCAGCGGTGCCACTGCGGCCCAGTGGGCGGGGCGCCGAAAGCCCTGCGCGCACAGGCCGTAGCTCGGGCGGCAGCCGCTCTACGCTCCCGGCTCTGCTGAGACCGCCGGATTCACTCCAAGCACGTCCAATGCAGCTGTGCCCACTCCAGCCCCAGCCCTCATGCCAAGAGCCCTGTCCTCAGAAGGCGCTCCCTCACAGTCAGTCTCCTCCGTAAATCAGGGGTGCTGAGCTGCTGTGGGCTGGTGCCCTGCTCTCACCCCGCCCGCCGGGAAGTGCCGCCGCCCTGCTCCACAGTCCCTGTCCCACTTTAGGCTCTGTGATCTGATTAGGGCACCGCGTGCTGTCCCTTGAGCTCGGATGTTAAATTGTCCACAGTCTTGTGGGGCTTCCACGCTCCCTAGGTCTCGGCTTCCAGCCCGCCCTCGATCCAGCTCCACTGTGACCGTAGTCCCCCAATCCCCCTTTGTGTTTGCCAGCCCCGGGCCGCGCTCCGAGTCTCTGTCCCCGAACCGCTGCTTCCCTTTCCCTCTCCCACTCTCCCCTTTTTTCTCTAACCTTTGTGTGTTGTTCCGTGTTGTGTGGTTCTCTTAGTTGAGGTTTCTTCTCAGGGTTTCCCCTGTGGATTCCCCTCTGTTCATAAGGCCCTTCCCAGGCAGTTATCGGCGTTCTCCTCCCATGCCGCCATCTTGGATCGCCCCCCTTTTTTTTTTTTAAGATTTATTTTTATTTTTTTTGACACAGAGAGAGAGAGTTACAGAGACAGAAACAGGGAGAGAAGGGGGAGGGCCCAGAACAGTCTCCATAGTTGCACATCATTGGTTTTTCCACTTAGTTTCATGCCACAGCTGGGCACGGGGCTGCACAGGGCAGAAACTGGGCCAGGTTCTCACCCTGGCAAGAACCGAACTGGGTGTACTCCCTAGTTCAGCATATGGGTCTACTCGGGCTGGAGCCGGGATTCGATCCTCAGTCCCCGGGGCTGCAAAGTGAGCGCTTAACCCACTGAGCCATTCCGGCTTCCCCTGGTTCTTTTTTATATTATTTATCTCCATTTTTGTTTCCTATTTCTTGTTTTGAAGTTCTCCCTGAGATCATTGAACATCCTTATAACCTATGTTTTGAACTCTGCATCTGGTAGGTTGCTTGCCTCCATTTATTTTGTTCTTTTTCTGGAACTTTGTTCTGCTCTTTTATTTGATACATGTTTTTTTTTTTGTCTCTTCATTTGGGCTGCCTCCCTGTGTTTGTTTCTATGGATTAGGCAGAGCTGCTATGTATCTCCTGGTTTTGGTAGAGTAGCCTTATGTGTAACTCTCCTACAGGGCCTAGTAGTGTAGTCACCCATGTCACTTGAGCTGAATCTCCCATTGTGTCCCTTTGTGGGTTGTGTGTGCCTTCTGGTTGTAGTTGGGCTTTGATTGTTATTGGCACATCTATGAGGGGGTGGAGTTGACCCTCAAGCTTATGAGTTGTGAGGACTGGCTGTGATTATAGTGCAGGGGCTGACCATTTGGAGCAGCAATCACTTTAGTGGGACTCTGGTGCCTGCTGAGTCTTCCCTTTGGGTATGTCATTTATGAAGGTGTTTGGGAGGTGACTGGTGTGGTCTGAAGCTGGTAATTAGGAGTATTGGTTCAGGGGACCCTTGAAAGGTACTCTGGTGCCAGCCAAAGTCCACCATTTTGTGCCCTACCCAAGGCAAGTTGGTACGAGCTACAAAGTGTTCTGCAGGTGGTTGTCACTTGTGTTGCTGGGCTTGGCGGTGCCTGAGAGAGGTCAAGCTGCAAACTGAGGATGGCTGCTGCTAGTGCCAGGCTTGGGGCTGCTTAGCAAGAGAGGTCGGGGGTACGTTGAGGCCAGATACTGCTTGTATGAGCTTTGTGAACCATTGGGAGTTTTTAAGGAAGTTTGCAGCATGAGCCAAGACAGACTATTTGTATGGAAAAACCTCTGAAAGTGGCTTGAGTGGCCTTGCAAAATGGGTGGGGCTGGGTCTTAGGGACTCACTGGGGCAAGGCAAACAGTATTAGCCAGATTGATGGAGACTCAGATATAGGGGGAGAACGCTCAACAAAGGAACATGGCTTTTGCCAGCACTTTTATCTGGGTGCAACCTGCCTCTCCAGCCTTCTCCCTGATGTCCGACAATGCAGTTTTTCCCTGTGTGTTCCTGGTGCTGTTTGCATTGCTGTCCCAGTGTTGGAGCTCAAAATGAATGTGTCCATCAGCAGCAGTTCAGTGCACGGGCCCTTTAGGAGGACCACCTGGGACTCCAGCAGCCCTCCATCTCACTTAGCCCCCATCTGCTGGTTTTCACAGTTAGACATTAGGAGGACTTCTCAGTGCTGGAAGTCTGGGGCTGGGAGCCCTTGCTCATGGAGTCCTTTCTGATTTTTAACTGCCACATGTGGGTATGTGAATCAGCCCATTCAGCATCTCTGTCCATTCTGCCAGTCTCCACATGGCTTCTTCTGTACATCTTTATAGGATCTCTGTTCAGCTAGACTTTAGGCAATTCTCAGTGGTGGTTATTCTATAGTTTAGTAGTGATTTCAATGTGGTCATGGGAGGAGGTGACACCTCATTTACTTACTTTACTATCTTGAGAGGAAGCCTATTCAAATTCCTCATAGTTACATAATTATATAATTAATCTGAGTTGTACTTGTTCAGTATATTTGCTCATTTGCTCAGGATATTCTGGAATGAAATATATGAAGATGTTAAAATCATAAAAAGACAAGCAAGGAAGATGAGACAACTTGGAGACATCAGCTTCCTAAACAGCAATATATATATGAATTGTTTTATTGTTTGAGAGAAAAGAGATAGAAGACGGAGAAGTGGGGAGGGCCCAGAACAGTCTTCATAGTTGTACATCATTAGTTGTGACATAGTTTTATTCCACACAGATTGATGTGGAGCCATGTGGGGTGGCAACTGAAAGAGGGGCCTCCTGCATGGAAGGCGAGAATCTTTGCCATCATCCCAGCAGTTACCAGTTGTGCCACAGTTCGGGATATGGGTTTGCATGGGCCGGGGTTGGGATTCGATCCCCATATCTTGCAGTTCCAAGGCAATCACTCAACCTTTTGAGCTATCCTGGCATATGAGCAATATGTGTGTGTGTGTGTGTGTGTGTGTGTGTGTTTAATAGATCAAAACACACTGATAATTTTGTCTCTTATGGACACATGCTTTTCAGGCTTATCATCGCAGGTCCTTAAATTCTGACCATATCACATATCAACAATCTATAGATATAAATATCCATGGTAGATGGATGAGAGAGAGAGAGAAGGAGAAGGACAAGCTGTCTTTAGGGAGTTTGTCATTAAATTCTAACTTAAATTGTTGCTTAGAGAGCTGGCCCTCAAAGAAATTCTGAGGTTCCCTCTTGATTTCTGGCTTAATAATGAACTGAAATGTAGACTTGAAAGCATCCTTTCCTCTAGTGTTCATACTGGTTCTAGCTGTTCTAAGGGTAAGGATCTGCCAAATAGGTGGTATCCCAAACTTTGTCATACAACGGTGCCCACATTAAATGTTAGAGTGGAAAGATACTGAAGAGGGAAATGGAAAATCTCTAGGTCAAAAGAGAATTTTTAACCCCTTTACTTCACCAACCGTAGCAGTTCCTTTGATCCATGTTAAATCTTGTCTTCTTTAGAAGTAAAGTGAAGAGGTAGGGAAAACCTGAGGTTGCGGTTTTCAGTAACCATACTTGAGTGGAAAGCTCTTATGAGACAAGGTGGTTCATCAGTTCTCAGTCTTGATTATCACTCAAACTCACAGAGGAATAACCTGTGGTAATAGTAGATCAGAATGAGAGGGATTCTCCAGTGAGGGTACTCTTTTGGAGAAGGGAAAATAGTAAATTTTTGAGAAGTATATGAAGTTTTGAATAGATCCATAGGTAAATTTGACACGCCTTCTTTCCACATGGAGTTGTAGATCTAATAAAACCCTCTCAGTTTACACATGAAAAAAGTGAGGTTCAAAGTGTTAAGGTAACTTTCCCAAAATTCAATCAATAAATGAATGGGAGCTTGCTACTAAAATTCAAGACTGTAACTTCTACTCCAGTCTTTTTTTTTTTTCTTTCCTAGTTACACACTATGGATTAAAAAGTAATTTATGCTTCAGTAGACACTTTTATGTGTCTGCCCTTATGCAATCATATTGTTAATCTGCTTGACTAAAACACTATTGGGAAGGCTTTAGTATTCAAGACTCAGGTAATAATGGAAAAAGAGAAACTCACATAGATATCCATTTTTTTCTACTCCATGTTATATATTCATAGAAGTTCAAACTTATTTATGGCCCCATCACATTTTATGAGCACTTATATTCCTCTACTCAAACACAGCTCACTTATTTATTGAATTTTGCTTCTTTACTATGTGCTCCATAAAGATAGCCACTATGTAGATATAAAGCAAGCTTATGATTACTACTACTAATAATAACAATTATGAGTTATTACAAAGGAGACCATCCTTACTGCTAACATTGTTTGGTGTTAATCCTCATAATTAGAAATAATAATCACTAACATTTTAACAATACTTAAAATTACATTTAAAAAGTTTAATCTTACATGTAAATAAGTATTTATTTATTAGGCTTAGGCTATTAGGAAAGGAAAATAAAATTGTCCTGTAAATTGTGTGTTCTTATTGGTAGATTTCTTGCAAATTGTGATAGCAATCTGAGGTAAATCTGTATCTATCTCCTAAAAATGTTTCTGTGAATTAGGAAAGAGACACTGTTTTACAGAGGTGATTGTCAAGGCCAAGAGTTGGCAAATCACATTTCATGACAGCAAGCATATGGTTGAGCTTAGCTTAAAATTGTGGTCATCTGACACCGGTCTCAAGTGTCTTATGTACCCTGTTGGTACTGTATGTCATGTTTCAATGTAAATAAGAAAACTGAGCATAGAGATTGATGATCTAAGTATATTTGTATAGTAACTTTATCATTAATCACTCAAAAAGCACTTCAGAGCGTAGTGATGCCTTAATAATAAATCACCTCAATAAAGATTGCTCGAAGAGCTTACAAATCACAAAAAATAATTCTTAGCACAAGTGCTGAATTCAATCTTATTCCAGTTAAGTCTGAAATGTTAGAGTTATTGATATAATGAAAGCATAATAGTTGATGACATGTCTGAAGCCCAATTAAGCCAATAGAATATGAAAAATACCAGAGGCAGCTTCGCATAGAAGGAACATGCATAGCCAGCCCATTGAACCAGGTTCTAGCTGCAATCCCATCTATGCTGCTGCTTTCTTGTAGGGTAACTTTTAGGCAAAGTACTCTCTCTCAGCCTCAGTTTTCTCTACTGTAGAATGGGCATAATAATACTTATGATTGTATTTGTCATGGCAGCTAATGATACTATAATGGGTCCCGAACATTCGCTAGCATATTTAGTAGCTCAATAAATCACAGCTGTGGTTTTTTTGATTGTTAACATTATTAGTAGTATGTCTATATTATAATTGAATATATAATAAAATAAAGATAAAATGTATTACAATCACCTTATCCCCTCTTAGCACTAATCAGTTCTTATTCTTACAGGGAGGGAGCAGTATTGTTGGTTAAAAGGAAGCACTTTGTTCTTTCTAAAAGGCCAATTAAAAGTGAATTTATAAGAGTTACAAGAAAAGAATAGTTTAGCTAAGGTTATAATTCTTATGTAAAAAGAGGTGTCCGGCAAATGGCTTAGGGCAGGCTGTCAGATCTCTGCACTCCTTGCTTCCCTTCTTTGCACTTCAGTTTCTGATGTGATGAGAAAGGCCTCTAAGCCCTATCCTGCACATTCTGGAATTCTATGAAATACACTAGAGAGAATTGTCACCATGAGCACACAGTCTGGAATGGGAGAGAAGGAAACAGACTCTCTATACTGTGAGTCAAGTGATCTCACAATGGTACAACACATATTAATGTTGTCTGGGAGCCTGGAAGGGAGGAAACTAAGCATACCTGCGTGTTAGGAGGGTTGATTCTTAGATGGTTCTTGTTGGTGCCTGAAAGGCCAGCTGCTGAAGAAGTCTGGGACCACATTAGTTCTCAGAGCAATGCAAAAAGCAAACAACAATTTCTTATGCCTTGATAAGAGTAAAAATTACATACTGAGTTTGCTGCAGCACTGCACCAAAAAATCATTCTCCAAGGCCTCTCTCATCCTAAAAAACACATAATGATAAATATGTCAGGTAGTATATGTTGCAGCTTATAATATATAAAACATAACCATATTTTTTCTTATTTGCAGCAAAATCAAGGCAAATGCCCAGCTCAGAACTGTTCAGTGGAAGCTCCTGCTTGGATGCCTGTCCACCACTGTACTGTAAGTTTGGTTATTTGGTTATTCCAAGATTGGCTACATTGAAGGAGAATTGTTTTTATATTTTGGAACAATCTCAGTGGAATGGGCTAGAAAGCTGTCTAAAATTCTAAAGCAGAGCAAACCTTTGAAAGAAGAAAAGACTGCCTTTTCAGAAGGTTCTGACTTATAAGGAATATCTGTGGTTAGGGATTTCGTGCATTGTCAGGATAACTTGTGAAGGATTTACCTAAATGTATAATCGATGATTTAGATTTGAATAGTCTTTGAAACAGATATATTTGTCCATATATTTTTCTCAATAGCTGCATATTCAGTAATACTTGATTTCCGATGCCTTAGGGAAGGATGCTTTCTCTTCTGTCACTGTGTTGACTGTTTAATAGTGATGAGTCATGCATTTCCAATTTTCAAGTTTCCTGGTATAATAATAAGTCTCTTTATTTGCGTGAAATTTTTCATCAAATAATTTTCAAGTGCCTTAGAAACAAATAAGTATTATGTCATTATTTCTGTCCCAAATGGGAGACTTAAGTGCAGAGATTTAAGAATAGTGAATCAATTGTAAAGTTGGAAATAAATCCCAGACGCCCTAACGCTCCTTTCATGAACTCATTCTATTTCACTGTGCTCGTAAGTGAAGAAAGTGTCTGGTTTGTATGATACTCTCTTATACATACATTTCCTGATGGAAATGACAATCATTCCTCTGCGTATACTATAACTGACAGTTTGCTGTCATGAAATCATTTTTGCATGATAAGGACAAGAAGTTCAAAAGTTACTTTTTGGGCATTCCCTTCCTTCGACGCACATTGCAGAAAATGTAAAGTGATGTCTGGAGCTTGTCAAATGTCCTCATCTATTTTGAGGTACAACCTTCTGAAAGGTGCAGGTGGACTGTCATAGTTTGACTTAGGACCATGTTATAAGGCAGTAGGCTTGAGGGAGCCTACTTTTCACTCAGATTGTGTAAGAGAATGAAGCCTTTTTCGTTGATTGTTCATTTATCGGTGGGAGAGAGGGAAGGTGGGATTACCCTTAATGAAGGAGAGGAGATGGTGCTAAATTTCAGAGGCATTCCTGCAGGGCACAGGCTGCCCAGACTTGCCAGAGACTTGGAGAATAAAAATGTCACACTTTTGTGAGCAGATGGTCAGAGGGAAGTCCATGCTTAGGGACTCTGCTGATGCCAGAGAGAGGATGAGTCTTAACAATTCTGTTTCACCATCAATCATTTTGTTTATTGATCCTCAGCATTATCTCATAATCACTGAGTTTTATGTCTTTTTCTCCAAGGAGACCATGTGTTCTTTAGGGTCCGAGTATACCTACATCTAGGGAAATCCCTGGTGTTAGATTAGGTAGAAACTGCAGGTTCAGTGAATGACCCTTCAACCTGTTGGTTGCATTTTTAGTAAGTTTTAGCAAATTATTCTACAACTTTCATTTTTTGATTAAGAGGAATAATTAATAGCATTTTGTCTTTTTAGGTGGGTGATTGCCATTTCTCACTTTCAAGGGTCCTTTTGTATTTTTTTCTTGACAGAGTATCCTTAAATATGTTTTTTGAAGATGTTTGTTTTCAAGCTAGACAAAATTTAGTAATTTAATTCAGCTGTGTCAAGTACTGTGTCAATTGCTCAAAATACAAAGATAAATAAGATACTGTTCCCATTTTCTCAAACACATCCATGTGTAACATCAAATAAGAATTCCTGATTAGTAGCTGCTCCTCCATTACACTGATTTCAGCCCCAAGTAAATGGAATTTGACATTTTAGTTAGTGTCTGGTCTTAGGCAAGTAAAGTCATTGTTAGAATTTTGTCTTTTGAATTATTAAAAGAAAATATTCATTATTACTTTGGAAATAGACCCTGAAACCATCCCAGGTTAAGTTTTTCTGCTGTAGAATACTAAGGACTAAATAGATGACTACATTTAAGACCCTTCCTGAAGATCACTGGTCAGAAATGCCAACATTAAAGTCTAATTCTCAATGGCATGGTCAGATGAGAACAGCAGAATGTAGATGTTTTTTCTTACTTCTGCAGTGGAATTGGGAACTGCTGGTTTCATGGATTTCTTCTTCCATTTACTCAAAAGTACAGTAGGCTCTTGGTTCACTGACACCCATGGGCATTGGTAGATGTTGGGTAGTAAGTAAACTTTCTGTTAACCAGAACTCAAGCAAATGGCAGAAATCTCAATTAACTGGCAAAAGATTGTTGCCAGTTGCTTGAGTCTTGCTTGCTTTAGTTTCAAGTTAACAAATTGTCTACTGTAATTACATTTCCCAGTGGGGCAGTCACATTCTAGAGGAGTTTCACAACCAACTCATGGTTCTGCTTTCTCTGTGAATAACCCTGAGGTAGGCTCTCAGTTAGTAACCCCGAGGTAGGTCCCAGTGGCCATGGTTAGAGAGTGTGTGTCTGCCTCTGGCCATGGCTGACTGATCCAGGGATAGCTGTCTAATCCCAGCTGGGCCAGTTCCTGAGAAATTTGTGCTAGAGAGATGCCAAACGGTAGTCACCAGTATTAAATCACATGAATGATAAGTGTTTGGAAATAATTCTGTGACCCTCTCCATTACTGAGATCCCTGGAGCTGTCTACCCTTGTGAGGTTTTGCTTACTCAAAATTTCACTTTGGTTTTTTAAAATGATTGTAGTAACCTGCTGATAATCAGTAAGTTACTTTTTCTCAAATTATACAGACTTTATTTTGTTTTATTTCATTTTGTTTGGCTGGGGGAGTTTAATATTGTTTGATTTATTTACAACCAAAGAGAAGAGAAAAACCTCTTAACTAATATCCTTAGTCAGCAGCATTTATGAAGCTCCCAGTAGAGGTATTGTAATGAGTGCGTGTCTCAGTCAGAAAAAAAGTACTCAGAGTATTGGGATTTTGATCATTTATAATAGTATTTCAAATATCTGATTATATACAGTACTTAGCTACATAAAAAAATAAAAACCAAAGAGTAATTTATACTTACTTAATCCACATTATAAAATGAAATATATGTATAGTTAACTCTATAGTTAGCATAAGCATATTTATATAATAAAAAGCTACATATCATATGTAACGTAGTACTGGTATTAATTTCCGTTTTCTTATCTCTCAGAAAATAGAAACCATCTTAATGTTTAGGAGACTATCTTGTCTGTCTCAAATTTTCCATGGACTGAAGTAGGTTATGAATAAATTAATACATACTTACATTCATAATAAATGGAGAGTCTTAGTTATCTTCATGCATTTTTTTCACATTGAGTTGATTCTTCCCTGCATTCTTCTCCCCAGTGCCCTATTCTTATTCCTTGGTGTTCTGTTCTGGAATGCTTGTATTCTTATAATTGGTCTTTATTACTTTTTCAGCAAAGTCTTGGTTTTTGTGTGTGCATTTGCCCCAGGTTCATTTTAAGTGCAGACTTTTATCGTTAGTTTTCCTAAGAAGGCTTCTCTTTCCAAATTGCTTTGCAAATGCCTGTCACCAGTTATGTATTGCCTTAAAAGTTGCTTCTATTACTATTTGCTCAGTCTCCTCCTGGAGGATTTTTAAAAAAAACACTCCATACATCTATAATAATGGGACCAGGAGATATTTTTTTAAAGACTTTGCCTTTTAGCCATAACTGTAATGTACAGATTGAAGTTCAAACTGAATAAAAATTTTACCCCCCCATAATTATACAGAAACATGGGCGCATTATACTTCCTGAATGGCTATAAATGAAATATTAATACCTTCTCTAGTGAGAAGTGTGACAGTTTTATTGTTTATCAATCTCCCCTTGTATGGCTACATTAAGCACTAGAATCATAACCTCCCTCATCTCTACTCTTTAAATTTAATAGGGTTGTATGCCTCATTAGTTTGTATGATCATTAATATTAACATGAACACAGTGACTACCTGAGCCCCTGTCACTTGTAAACACGTGAGAAGAGACCCACAGGTTCTGGGATTCAGTTGAAGATAGGCATATCTCTGAATCTGGAGTTAACTGGGCTAAGAATTAGTTCCTGGCACTTGGAAATGAAGCTGAAGGAGGCTTCAGTGGCTGTTGAATTTTAGAGAGTGCCCCTGGACTACTCAGTATGGCTATGGCCTCTGCATGGATTTGATCACCTTGAGGAATGTCCCCAACCACAAGTCTTAGTTACTGGACAGTACGTAGAAATGGCTGTAATGTGTGATTTTATTGATTAGATATATGATAAGTAAATATATTTACTTGTCTAGAATAATTGCTTTGTTTCCCTGCATATTTGCACACCCCTTAGTTGCTAAAAATTAAAAAAATAATGCTATGAGAGGAGTTTCTAGAGCTAAGTTGAAAGTAAAGTCCCTGCTCTTATGAAGGGTATCATGGATATTGTTATAATTATATATTTCTGTTGTTACATAATATTCATCCATAAATATATATGTAAAATATTTTGAAAAATCATGTGAGCATTTACAAAATAGAGCACTGTACTCTGAATATATCAACTCTTATTTCCTCATTCAAGAAACATTTACTGAGCACATTTTTATAGATTGTAACTGACCCTTGGATTGCACAAGGTATAGCAAGAAACACATATAAATAATTATTATGCTGGGTAATACATGCTATAATAATGGTTTATACAAAAGCTATGCATTTTCAGAATGTAGGGTTGCCTCAAGATGGGTTTTGAAAGACTGAAGATGCAATAGTTGGTAATAATTAAGTATATAAGCTTTAGGACTGAAGCTAAGATTTGTGTCAACATATGAACTCTGCCACTTATTGCTAGCTGTATGAACTTACACAGTTCACTTGATCTCTCTGAGTTTATGGATGCAAGAAGATATTTTGAGATTTACAAGAGATAATTCATAGCAAGTTTCAACAATCAACATAGCTCCTGGACATAGTAATTGCTTGTAGTTGGTAAGAGGAAATAAAGAAAAAAGGTTATTTCAGAAGGAAGAAGATGGAACAGGATGAATTGGTGAGAGCATAAAAACAAAACAAACAAACAAAAAACCAGACAAACAAGAACATTAATTTGGGGCAATTTATTTAGGAGGACCCTTTTTTTAAGAAGGGGATTCATGCTAGGGTAGGAAAAGTTTCCAGGAGTTAATATACAATTCTTTAAGACTTTAAAAACTGAGTTATTGATGCTCTTGAAAGGAAAGAGTTTGCTATCAGTCAGGAAGAGGCTGATGATATAGGGCTGTCGTATTAATAAGAGATGTTTGTATTCTGAGTAACATAAGGTCATTTTCGAAGAATGGGCCTATGTATACCTTTTAATTCAAAAAACATTTTAACATTTCCCTGCTGTGTCTCTCTAGATTGTGAATGTAATTTTTCTCTATTACGGCAAATCAATAAAAACAGCCGTTCCTCAAAGAAACCAGAAGAGATGTATTTTTAAAGTGTTAATTGCTTCAGCATGTTCTTCCAGACCTCCTCACATTACCCACAGTTGGGATCATTCACTATAATTGAAACCAGTTAATACAATGTGAATAAGCTATTTTATAATAGTCCTAAAAGTTATTTTATTTCCATATTTGGTAGGTTCTCCCCCACTGTACTCCTCCATATTTCATTGTGTGACCTTATTTTTTTATACAGCCCACATATATAAAATGTCTAACCTAGTCATAAAATAAATAATGTTGTGTCTGCTCTTTGTGTTTCCAGAGTTCCTATGAACATAGCACCCACTGGGTGAACTCTGCTGCTGGGAAGTTACACCCAGGGTGGCTTTGATGAGTATTGTCTTTCAAAAGACTGGATACAAGTTTTATTTTCTAGGGCAAGGTTTTCATACCATCAGCAATCCCATTATAGAATGAAAAGTCAGGACATTATCAGATGATGACAGTTTTAGGAAAATGATGGAAAATTGCAGAGTACAGGGCCTTCGATTAGTCTGTACTGGGATTAGAGTGCATCTGGCCATATGGGTGGTTGCAAAGAATAGGTTAGGAAAGAATCCACAGAGGAAATTATCTCAGAAAAATCACAAAGCACTTTAAGAATTGTAGGCTGTGGAATGGCTCTGATTCCAATTTTGGTGTAGTTAAGGGCCTTAAATCAAGGGAAGTGAGGAAGATTAGATTGACACAATGGATACATTCCTTTTTTGTCCCCTCTCTTCTGGCCCTTAACATACTTTGAACCTTCACCAGTTTCCTCTCAGGGTTTGAAAGAGCCTCCTGGGAGCTACAGTACTCATGTCAAGAAAAATGGTTACACGAATCTTTGAAACATGCCCAGAAAAAGAACACACAATATGAACTGGGGAAGGGGGATAATTGGTTTATGTAAGAGATGAAGAATATTTCTAGTGAGTACACATAAAAACGATGCAGAGAACAGAAGGCGTGTAAACATGTACCCAACAAAGAGGTGAAGGTTGCAGGTGCTGAGGTTGATGGCAAGATCTAAGAAGTTAAATGGGGAAATGGTACCCCGGTAGGTCCACCTGTTAGCAAAAGACATGCTCATAGTAAAAGGGAAGTCAGACAAGTTTATGTTCAGTGTTGCCAGCTTCCTCTTTCTGTAACTTTTAATATTTCCCTAACATGCCCTCTTTACTAAGCTTGAGTGATTTGGGGTCCTCTGAATTCAGCTACCTCTTCCTACCCACCCCACCCCCTTTTATTTTTTGCCATGCAGCCAAAGATCT
>PVKE010042246.1:0-13831 GCA_004027555.1 Craseonycteris thonglongyai
CCCAGTTCAGTTCTCTCTCTGTCTCTGTATCTCTCTCTCTCTCTCTCTCTCTGTCAAAAACAATAAAAAAATAAATTAAATAAATAAAAATTCTTTTAAAAATAAATAAATAAATAAATACAACCTATTGAAATTATAATACAATTTTCCCTGGCTAGGTAAGAAAGCTCTTTTGTGGCCAATGTAAAAGAACACACCCACATAAATATGTTTCACTGACTGTCAAAATTAATGCACATTCAGATATAATATTTTATCGTGCCCTTCCTTAGCATTATTTGTTGTTTACCTCTATTATAGTCTATGTTTTATTTTATAGCATATAGGGTTAAAGATCTGAAGGCTGAATCCAACTCTCTGAACATAGTTTATGGCCCATTTTTCTCTCAGAAGAAATAACTCATATTCCATTAAAATATATGAGACCATATTTAAATCTTCAAATGAAGGGCATGATTTATAGAAATACGAATTACCAAAGTTAATACAAGAAAGGGTAGACTCCCTATAGACCAAAATCAATAAGCTAAATCATATGTGATTTAAGCTGTCCTGGAATTTACAGAAAGAACTTCCCAATATTTTTTTCAATTAAATACATATTTTAACTTCTTATTTTGAAGTACTGTGGATTTTACAGAAACTCAAATCCTATTTTTGCAGCCATGCTTTCATTTTTAAGTTTAGATTTCAAAGCCGATTTTTTACATTATATATAAAAAAAATTAGTAAAGATAAGTCATCTTTCTAAAGATGTATATTGTGTGTATGCATGTGTGTGTGTGTGTATAGAAAGAGAGAGAGATTGATTCAGCCCCTTGTTTGACATAAAATTCAGACCACATGATTTATGTTATACTACTTCTTTATGAAATGAGAAGAGACTTTAATCATGGCAGAGTTGGTGTTGAGTTGCTTACAATATTCTTTCCTCTAGTTGATGACACTAAATATCTCAGAATGGTCTCACTCAGTATCAGTTGGCAGTGTGTACACATTTTCTGTATTTTTGTTTTTCTTTCTTTCTTTATTTATTTTTGCAGCCTCATCTTTCATTGAGTAAAGTAAGAAGGTTTAAAACAAAGGAAAGCATATTGGAAAGCCTCAGAAGAGAAGCTGGCCGAGTCCCCACAGATAATGTACTTTTGCATCCCACTACTGCTAGGCTTAGAATGCAGATCCCTTGCTTTGTGTGTCCTTAGTCATGAAAATCAACCCTTAACTTTATTTTTGCTGACTCTCTTGTCAAATGTGGAATCTGGCCCCCCTCTGTATAATAAAACAGCTGCTTGCTGACTCTTTAAGAAAAGAAACACATACTTAAAAATGTCACATGCATTTTTCAGTTATTCTACGATCAGCTTAAGCCTTAGGTTTGCTGGTTTGCTAGTTTGCAATCAGCTCCATTCATTATTTTTATTGTGTTCTCAGTGCCTGCCAGGTTGGCTAAATTGTCTTCCTATCAACTTCTTAAAGGATGTATAATATTCTGTGAATAAGGATTATACCTTCTAATTCCAAATTGTGATAAAAAACCCCATCTGCTTCCTTACTTTTGTGTGGCACCACATTGACCAACGTTCTCATTTTATCATTTTCTTCTGATTGGATGAACACAGAACTCATTAGTCAGTATGGGATGCATGAAGAGAACATTTAAAAGGAAGTGCCTGCCTCTCTTCTTTTAAAGTTTTTATCTATCTATCTATCTATCTATCTATCTATCTATCTATCTATCTATCTATTTATTTATTTTTGAGAGGAGAGAGAGAGAGAAAGAAGGAAGGGAGGGCCCAGAGAAGTCTCCATAGTTGTACATCATTAGTTGTGACACAGTTTCATTCCACACAGGTGGATGTGGGGCTGCGCGGGGTGGGAATTGAACCAAGGGCCTCCCGCATGGGAGGTGAGAACCTTCATCACCATCGCAGCAGTTACCAGTTGCGTCACAGCTCAGCATGTGATGTTGCACAGGCCAGGGCCCGGAATCAAACACTGGACCTCATGATTATGAGGCAAGCACTCAACCACCCAGCTATCCTAGCATCCCTGTACCTGCCTCTCTTCATCTCCACCCTCCTTACCCTCCCCCTCCCCATCTCTTGGTTATCACAGCCTACATGAGATACCCCAGATTTTGCAAAAACTGAATTATTTTTCTTTAGATCCATAGAATCAATGACATACACCGATTTAGATGCAAAAGGAGAACTCTCTCTTTAGCAGGAGGTCAGAAATCTCAACAAATCACTAACTTGAACAAGCCAATACCCTGCACAAGCATCATAGAACATACAGCGCTGAGAAGACTTTCCCTGGGCACTGTAGGCCTTGGAAGAGGCCATTAGGGAGAGTCCCTGGGGCGTCAGTAGTGTGGCTTCAGTGGGCAGTCAGCGTCACTGCCCACTGCCTCTGTCCATGGCCCTTCTGCCTGAGCTGTTCTGGCCCACACTTCAGCCTCTTACAGTAGGGTGACCAGATGTCCCACTTTTGGTGGGACAGTCCCGATTATTAACAATTTGTCCCGTGTCCCACGGGGTTTAAAAAAAGTCCCGATTTTTGGGAAGAATGCACGACAAGCTAGGGAACGGCGGGAGATAGACCAAATTTTTAATCAAGAACCCCCTCCCCGCTGGTTAATGCTGTCCCGCTTTACCAATGTTAAATCGGGTCACCTTACAGCCACCACGTCCACTCCCTGAAGCATCAGGACACACCGAGCTCCCTCCCTCGCCTCTGTCATGTCTTTGCTCAGATGGCACCTTCCCAGCAAGGACTTCACCAGCATCTGAACGGCCATGCCACTTCCCACCAGCAGTTTCTAGCTTCTCTCCTTACTTAAGTCTTCTCCATAGCTTGCATTGCATCTGAAAGACATTTCACTTCAGCAGTGGCTTTTTGTCTATTTCCTTTCATTATGGAAGTTCCACGATAAAAGGGCTTTTTTTCTTTTTTCTTTCTTTTTTTTTTTTTTTGCCTCTCTCATACAGTATCTGCTTGTCCTCAGTACCAAAAAGAGACCCTCACATATAATAGAAGCTCAGTGAACGCGTGTTCCATAAAGAAAAGTGCTAAAGAAGTTTCCATGGAATGTTTAATAAAGTGCACTGTGATCAAAAGACAATTAACAAATATTATTTTATCAAGAGGAGAAGCAGAGAGAAAAGAAAAACCACACAGACGTGAACCAAATTAGGACCTGTAATGCCAGGATCACTCAGTGGTTTAGAGCGTGCTTTACAGCCTCGAGGTCTGAGTATCGAATCCCAGCCCTTGCAACCCCATATGCTGAACTACGGCACAACTGGTAGCCCCCAAGCTCCACAGGGAAGGTTCCCCCCTCCCGTGCGGGAGGCCCCCAGTTCAGTTCCCACCTGTGCGGCCCCACATCCACCTGTGTGAAACGAAACCATGTCACAACTGATGAAGTTCAACTATGGAGACTGCTCTGGGCCCTCCCCGTTCTCTCTCTCTCTCTCTCTCCCTCTCTCTCTTTCTCTCTTTCTCTCTCACCTTCTCTCAAACAATAAAATAAATATTTTAAAAATAAAATAAATTAATAAATAAGAGAAATTTAAAAAGTAGAACTAAATAAACTCAAGACTGAGATTTAAATACTCGTGCAATCAAGAAGCAACTGGCCAAAGGGATAATTTAAGAAGTTAGATAACTCAATTAGAAACATTCCCGAAAGATTAAGAATAAAGACAACTAGTCGGACTCATAAATATCAATGACTACGAAGCACTGATAAATTTCATTAGCAATCAAATACATACCAGAAGTCCCCAATGACCCCTTTCTTCCTTTCAGATTTGTAAACAATAGCGAAAAGAAAAAGGTATTTCAAGCACTTTGATCACATGATCTGAATACGTGATATCACAGAAAATTTATGGAACGTTGTGTGAGGATCATGGTTTCTGTTTTCATTTAATTGTTGAAGCAGTCAGACATGCATCACTGAATAGTACCCTTCTTCCTTGAAACAGGAGACATAGCAGTGTCCTTCTAGTCACAGATACTACGTTGTGTTGCATCTTGGAGATTCACACGCCTGAACTTCTCTTCAGTGAACTCCGTCTCCAGGGTCAGAGAGGCCGTGTGTTTGGCACGTTTGTCTCCTTGCGGAACACATGGCTCAGTGGGGTCAGTGGTTGACCACACTCTACTAAGGACCTTGCCATTTCATTTGAGGAAATTGGCTGCATTCCAGTTGGTTCAGAACGGAGATATTCCTACCCCCATCATTTCCTCTAGAGCTAGCTCAGTCCTGAGATGTAGACACCTGCGGCATGAGGACAACCAGAAGGTTAACCCAGCACTTCTGAGACTGGTTCAGCCCCAGATGTGTTTGCCAAATAACAAAGCCACTTCTGTCCCTGGGGCCGTGGGACTGTGGACGTTATTTTCTAGAGGCATGAATGACAGGCAGTCTGAGAATGGTGTTGGCACCTGGATGTCCGTCAACTTCACAGAGACTACCCACAAGGTCAGGCCTTTCTCCACAGCCTTGCACCCCCAGCTTATATTGTATTTGTCCGTCAATTCAAGTAGTCTTAAGTGTACCCCTCTCTTTCGGTCCTGTAGTTCTTATTTTCTGTACAGCTATCTAAGCAAGCAGTTGACATTCATCATCCCGGAACTAAAAGTGCATTTCAACAGGCCAGCCACTGTAATGACTTCCGTGCCCAGAGATAAAATGCGACACCTCGCAAGTTAAAAAGACTCCGTGGGCATCTCTAGAAATTCAAAGGAAACATGACAGAACCACCCTGGGGATGGAATTATACTGGGTGTGCCTCCTTCAATACCAGACAGAAACCACCGCACGTGAGTTCATTACACTGAAGACATCTCCCACACTGTCGTGAAAGCCTCAGGGAAAAAACAGCTCCTCAGAAAAACACCAGAATTCTTGAAGACAGAGAAGGTCCACGGCTGCAGCTTGTTCTAGGATCCGATGCTGGTCACCAAAGCAGCCACAGTGCTCTGAACCCTTAGGCTGCTGTGGGGCTGGAGCAGCCAGGATTCTGACCCCCGCATACACTGCTCAGTGTCTAAGACTCGCAGGACAACAGCAAGTATAATCTCACTCTGTGCATGGTATTAATCCAGGGGACATTGGAGCCATAATCGGAACATGCTTTGGAGGTGTGTCAAAGATGTCTGGTATAGGCATCTAAAGGAGGTTGTAGCCAAATCCAGCTACTGGGCTAGACGTGTTCTGCCTCAAGGTTTAGGCCATGGGATGAAAGTGTACATAGGATGAGACTCTTATGCTGAGTTTATAACTACCCATAATCAGCCCGGAAAACTGTGCACCCACTTTGCCTTCTGATTTTTCAGTCAGAATTGTAGCGATGCTCCCCGCATCTAGTGAATTATTCTTGCAACACTTTTTTTTACATTGCTTTTTTGCTTGTAATAACAACTTTCTCTCTCTTATTAATTACAAATATTATTAGTACACAATGAATACAACATATATAGCATATAGCAGAGTTTTAGGATTAATTATAAAACAGAATTTAAAATTTAAAACAAAGTGAAAAGTTATTGGATATCTATTCCTTAATGAAATCAATAGGATCAGAGGTTTTACAAAACAACAATTCACTTATCTGCAGATATGTGAAGAGAATTTATGTCTAGAATAAAACAGAATTAAACATCAATTCTATAATCTTGTTGTTATAGATGTGGATGCTGAGCACACGAGGAGATTGAAATGAAGTGTAATGATAGCAATATTGTTCAAGATTTTCAAGTCCATTGAAGTCATTTGCCAAAAGTTGTCAAGTGATATATGTTATTTTTAAGGGCAAAAGCCAAAGTAAGAAAGGAAAAATTAAAAAAAAAAAAAAAAAAGGAAAAATTAATCTGTCTTGCAGTGATCTGTTTACTCGGTTATTCACTTTTGACAATTTTGAGGAAGTATGAAAACAAAAATAAAAAAGACATCAAATAACTCTTAAGTTATTTCTGATTTGTTCTTTTCCATTTGCAGCACTATATTTAAAAACACACTGGGGAAGCCGGGATGGCTCAGTGGGTTAAGCACTCACTTTTCAGCCCCGGGGACCAAGGATCGAATTCCAGCCCCGGCCATGCTGACCCATATGCTAAAATGGGAAGTGTTCCCAGTTCAGTTCTCACCGGGGTGAGACCCCGGCCCAGTTCCTGCCCTGTGCAGCCCTGTGCCAACCTGTGGAATGAAACTATGTGGAAAAACTGATGATGTATAACTATGGAAACTGTTCTGGGCCCGCCCTCTTCTCTCTGTCTCTGTCTCTGTATCTCTCTCTCTCTCTCTCTCTCTCTCTCTCTCTCTCTCTCTCTGTCAAAACAATAAAAATTAATCTTTAAAAATAAATACTCAGAAAGAGTTTGGAAAAAAATATATGAAGTTAAATACATTCATCAATAAATAATTTTGCCCGGCTTTACCTAGGTATAATTCACAAATTAATTGTATATATTATATTTATACAAAGTAATGTTTTCACGTATGTATACATTGTGAGATTATTACCACAATAAAGCTGATTAGCATATACTTTACCTCACGTAGTTAACCATTTGTGTGTGAGTGTGTGTTGGTGAGAACACTTACATTGTACTTTCCTGGCAAAGTTTAAAATATACAGTACTGTTTTATTAACTAGAGTCACCATGCTGTACATTAGATCTCCAGAACTTACTCATCTTGAATAACTGAAACTGTATCCTTTTATCAAATCTCCCCATTTTTCCCCACCATCTCCTGCCAACTACCATTCTCCTCTTTGCTTTTATGATTTTGACTTTTTCAGATTCCACATATAAGTGATGTCATGCAGTATTTGTCTTTCAGTATCTGTCTTACTTTGCTTAGCATAATGTCTTCCAGGTTCATCTACGTTGTAACAAATGGTGGAATTTACTTCCTTCTTAAAGCTGAATAATATTTTATTGTATGTATGAGATGCCATATTTTTCTTAATCCATTCATCCGTAGATGAACACTTAGCTCATTTCTATACGTTGGTTATTATGAATAATGATTCAATTAATAGGGACTGCAAATATAGCTTCAATATACTGTTTTCATTTACTTTGGATGTAAAACCCAAAGGAGAAATTGATAGACCATATAGTAATTCTATTTTTAATATTCTGAGGAAGTTCCATTCTGTTTTCAATAAGGACTATAGCAACATACCTTCCCACTAACAGTGCACAAGGGTTCCCTTTTCTCCATATTGAACACTTATCTTCCGTGTTTTGTATAATAGTCAACCTAACTGGTGTGGAGTGGCATCTCATTGTAGTTTTGATTTGTATTTCACTGATAATTAGTGATGTTGAGCATCTTGTAATGTATCTGTTGGCTATTTATACATCTTCTTTGCAGAATTGTCTATTCAAATCCTCTGTCCATTTTTCATTTGGGTTACCGTATTTATTTTTTAATTTTTTGCTACTGAGTTGTAGGAGGTCCTTACATATTTTGGTTATTAACCCTTAGACAAATAAACTGAATTTTTTTTCTTATTTCATAAATTGTCTCTTTTCTCTGCCACTTTTTCCTTTGCTGTGCTGCAGTTTTAGTTCGAGACAATCTCACTTGTTTACATTTGCTTTCGTTGTGTGTGCTTTTGGGATTACATCCAAAAAATAATTGCTCAGACCAATGTCAAAAATCTTTTCCCCTGTCTTCTAGTAGTTTAAGAGTTTTAGGTCTAAGGTTTAAGTCTTTAATCACTCTTGCATTTGTGTATGTGTGTGTGTGTGTGTGTGTGTGTGTGTCTGTATAGTTTCAGATAAGGGTCCAATTTCTGCACAGGTGTCCAGTTTTTCCGTTACCATTTATGAATGAGATGATCTCCCACAACATATTCTAGGCATTCATATCCAAGTTCAGTTGGCCACACATGGGTTGGTTTATTTCTGAGGTCTCCATTCGGTTCCATTGTTCTATACTTGCATCTTTATGCCAGTAGCATAATGCTTTGATTACTTTACCTTTGTAATATGTTTTTAAATCACCAAATATGATACAGATTCTAGACCTGTTCTTTCTCAAGATTACTTTGACCAATTTTAAATCTTTTGTGGTTTCCTGTGAATTGTACAGAACCTTCAACCTCCTTTGAGTAGTGTAGACATTTTAATAATATTAATTATTCCAATTCATGAACACAAGATATATTTCTTTTTCTTTTTTTTTTTTGTCTTCAATTTCTTTCATCAATAGTTTTGGGTTAACAGATCTTTTACCTCTTTAGTTTAATGTATACATAAGTATTTTATCCTTTTTAATGCTATTGAAAGGGGGTTGTTTTTTAATTTCCTTTTTGGAGAGTTCATTGTTAGTGTAGATGAATGCAATTGATTTTTGTATATCGATTATCTTTCCCACAAAACACCCTCATTTATGTGTTATTGTCAATCTTTCTGTGAGAAGAAAATTATATGTCATTGATTTTCTTAAATACCATGACAAAACTCTTCCAGTGTTCTAATAATAGAATGTATATTCTGCTAAAACCAATTTAATCAGCAGCTAGTCTATCATTTCAAGTTTTAAAAAATATTAGCGTAACTCTTAAAAAGGGACAAGATATGCTAACGTGAGGTTGTAACTTCATAAAATATAGTTTAAATACTTTGAAATGACCACTGAATAAAAAGAAGTCACATAACATTGAGGGAGGGAGTGCTGAATTCTATCCAATATAACTTGCAAGTACTGGTAATTTCAAAACGATTCCAGTTTCACTTCTCTAAACTGTATTCTTCAGCTGGTCAGAGATGTTTTGCATTCCAAAACATCATTCTAAATCAATATCAAAAGAGCTGATACAAATTACTTGTGTTATAATACAGACAGCTACTAGATTATAGGAATTCAGCTTACAGTTTTCAACTTTACGATGGTATGAAAGCAACAGGCATTCCGGAGCAATTGGATTTTGAATTTTGACCTTTTCCTGGGCTGGTGATACGCAGTACATACTCTCTCATGATACTGGGCAGTGACCATGAGTCACAGTTATCACTCAGCCACGTTATCACAAGTGTAAATGCTTACTACCCTACAGTGCACTATGTTGTTGACATTTTTTGGATATCATGTTATGAGCACATTTAAGGTAGGGGAGACCAACCTTCCATGGTCAGTAGGTTTTGTTGTATTAAATGTACTTTTGACTTAAGATATTTTCAAGGTAAAATGGGTTTATCAGCAATGCAACCCCATCATAAGTAGAAGAGCATCTAACTGTATGTGAAAAAGCCATAGTTAACATGTCTCTTATGGCTCCTTGACAAAAATATATTTCTGCTCAGCCTCTCCCTCAAGAGCTGGGCTTTATTTTGAAACAATCAAGGGACAGAGGAAATGAGATGTATAAAAGAAAATGACAATGACTCAGAATGACCGTCTTCTACAATATATTTATTTTTTATCATTTTCAGTATGGGCTAAATATCCTGTGTGTGTGTTTGTGTGTGTGTGGCATTTTTCATGCTTATCACATGTATTTAATAACATGAACAATAGGAGGGGTCTGTGTTGGTTTATTTGCTAAAGAAGTCTTCAGTCACCCCAATAGTTTAGAGCACTAGATGCTTCGCCCCCCTAGGGACATGTGATATTGTAAGATTTTGGAATAACAAACTATTCTTTTTGTTTGTAAAGTGAGAGAAGGCTATTGTGGAAGAATAAGTGGAAAGAGAGAACCAAATTCTTAGGCAAGAGTTCCTTCAGAAACAGAAGATCTGAACAATCATTTCCCTAGGACCAATACCCAGAGTCTTTGGAAAGTTTCTAGATTTATCATGGCTGCCCCAGGGGGCTCAGACATGTATAGAACTGAATTTATGTAGTGATAATATCAGTTGAAAATAGAAACTTGCTTCTCCTAGACCCAATGCCAATTGTGTAGTTACTGAATTTGTGCAAAAGAAAAAAGAGGGAAATCTGTGGGTCTACCATGGAAAAGACTTACTGGGAAACTCAACACAAAGATGCTAGGGTGATGTGGAGAAACTGTGGATGTTAGAGATATGCTTAGATACACCCCAAGAATTATGGACCCATCTGGAAGGTATAAACAGCCATAGTCTCAGTCTGGGGGACAATCCGCTACAGTGGTTTATGACTGAGGTGGCGTAGTAGCATCAGAAGTGTCTGGAGAGCTTTAAAAACTACTCATGTCTGGAACTCACCCAAGACCAATGAAGTTAGCATCATGGTGATACAGGATCTAGAAATTTGAATATTTGAAAAGATACCCACGGATACTAATGTGCAACAGAGATGGAGAACCACTGTTCTATGACTTGTTGATCTAGGAGAATTGTGCAGTTGAACAAGATTTGATGAAATAAGAAAAAAAAAAAAGGAGATGTACCTTTTTAAAGATTTATTTTTACTGTTTTGACAGAGAGAGGGAGAGACAGAGACAGAGACACAGAGACAGAGAGAAGGGGAGGGCCCAGAGCAGTGCCCATAGTTGCATATCATTAGTTTTCTGCATAGTTTCATTTCACAGGTGGGTGCAGGGCTGTGCAGGGCAGGAGCTGGGCAGGGGCCTGCCGCATGGGAAGCACACCTCCACAAACCAGGGGCCTCCCATGTAGGAGGCTCACCCAGTGAGAACCAAACTGGGGCACACCCCAATTCAGCATATGGGTCTGCACAGGCCCGTACCAGAATTTGATCTTCCGACACTGGACAGCAAGATGAGCACTCATCCCACTAAGCCATCCTGGTATCCCCAGATGTACAATTTAATTTTTTTTTTTTGACAGAGAGAGAGAGAAAGAGAGATAAAGAGACAGGGAGAGAACTGAACTGGGGGAGCTCCCAGTTCAGCATATGGTTCCGCACGGGTCAGGGCCCGGGATTCGATCCTGGGTCCCCGGCACTGCAAAGTGAGCGCTTAACCCACTGAGCCATCCCGGATGAACAATTTTAAACAGGACAGACAACAACGGTATGTATGCTCAACCTACTGACACTCTGATTTTAGCCCAGGGAGACTAGGCTGATCATATGTACTGCTGTTTTCTGTCTCATTTCAAATGGGATGTCTGGTCAGCCTAGCTGGAGGTTAGGACAGGAGTCGTATTTTTATAAATGGATAGTGCCATTCTTGACCTCTTTATCGTTGTAATGCATTGCCTCATTTAAGCTGCAATTGCCAAAGCATTCATTTCAAAGAGGCATCTACTTCAAAGAAGGCTCTCAAATACACACTGCCAGCCACCAGACTAGAAAAAGAGCCAGACGGTCTCCCCAGACTGAGGCTCTTTAATTGTAGAGATCACGGTCAAGTTCAAAAACTGACCTTTTGGACCACCTATGTTTTTCTCTTTCCACATCTAAATTCCCACTCTTATGTCTTAAGTTTACCAATTGAGAGTGAACCTGCAGAACTCTAGTAATTTCCAGATCTTGCAGTTGGTAAACCTGTTATCTTTTCAAAGTTTCCTGATGGTTATTGCAGAAGGGTGTCTTGCAGTTGTAATGCGAAACAAGAGGACTACTCTAACTGCAACATTGGCCATTGATAAGCTGAGACCAATACCAAGTAAAGTGCTATGTCAAAACTTTAGGCACATCTTTGTGCAAAAGTAAGGTTACGGCAAAATGAATTATAATAAAAAATTATGTGCTGCAATATTACCATGGTAGCAGTTTACCTCTATATCAGGGGTGGCCAACAAGTCGATCACGGTCGACCGGTCGATTGCGAGGCCAATTTTGGTCGATCGTCAATTGCTCGCAATGTCTGGGGTGGAATTCCGTGTACCAGGGACTTTGAAGTGATTGTAGAAGACAAAACTTTCTAGCAATAGTTTAATGCATTCTGGGAATTTGCCAAGGTCATAAATTCCTAGAATTCTAACAGCCTGACACTGTGATCTCTGCCCACCCAGACAATACATTTTGACTTATGTGTTAACACTTGTCACCAGACGCAACGCGTGAACGCAACAGTTACGACTCGACTCATCGAAGAACACAGTCAGTTAGCTTGAATATTTGGTAGTGTCATACGGTAGCTTCTTTTCTTTTGTACTAACAGTATTATTATCGATCAATATTATTTATCCTCGGTGACCACGTTGAGTTTCAATTTTTCTTCTGTTTAAAATGTAAGTAACTTTTCTTTGTTTTAAATTAAATTGCTTTTCTTACCTATCTATTTACTTGATAAGTGAGCATTCTCAGCAACAGATCTCTAAACTGCAGTCATTACACTGAGAGAAAAATAAGGGACAGTATTACAAATATATTAGGAATAACAATAATTCTATTTAAACTAAGAAGTCAGTATTGTAAACCGTAATAAATATATTGTCACTTTAACATACTTCTTGTAAATTTGAATATATCTATATTAGATTTTAATATACTTGTATTGTTGTCCCCAATCATAATATGCAGTATTGTTATTATTTCTCTCAATGTAATGGAGATAATTGCCGCAGTTCATGAGTTTTTTAATTTTCTAGGAAAATATTTAATTCAATATTTATTCTTTAAATTGTCATATTTCTTTGCATTCTAGCATACCCATGAACATGAGTATTAAACCGAAAAAATCGAAAAGTTATCACTTCAATGAAGAATGGGAACTCGATTACTTTTTTACAATGGTGAATGATAAATGTTGTTGTTTAATATGCCTTACCTCAGTAGCCATTGCTAAAATGGGTAATCTGGAGAGACATTTTTTAGCTTTACATAACAAGTATCAAACAGATTATCCACCAAATTCTGTACTGAGAAAACATAAAGTTAGGGATCTTAAAACTCAATGAACAAATCAACAAAGCATTTTTAAAAAGCCAAGGTTGAAGTCACAGGCAGTAACTACTGCATCATTCAAAGTAAGCTATCTCTTAGCAAAACAATGTAAGCCATTTTCCAACGGTGAATTTGTAAAGGAAATTTTTTTTGGAAATGTCAGATTTACTTTTTAACGATTTTAAGAACAAGAGTGAAATTGTTGCTGCAATTCAAGATCTACAATTGTCTCGAAACACAGTGATGCGACGAATTGAAAGGATGAGTGGGAATGCAAAAGAGCAGTTATATAATGATATTAATAGATGTTCTTGTTTTTCCCTTCAGTGTGATGAATCGACAGATATAAATGATACAGCACAATTACTTGTTTTCGTTCGTATGGTTTTTAAGGATTTTACATCTAAAGAAGAATTGTTGGGTATGATTTCTTTGAAGGAAAAGACTAGAGGTGTAGACATATTCAAAGCCTTTAAAAACTTGCTCAATGATTTGAAAGTACCACTTTTTAAATTAGTCTCAATAACAACAAATGGCGCAGCTGCAATGATAGGTTGCATAAATGGATTTATAGCCCTATGTCAAAATGAAGATGAATTCCCAGCCTTTTTGAGCTATCACTGCATAATTCACCAGCAAGTGTTAGCTAGCAAGAGACTAAACACAAAAGAGGTAATGGACATAGCATTTAAAATTGTTAATTCAATTTGAGGAAGTTCCCTCACACGGCGTCTCTTCCAACTGCAACTCGATGAAGGCCAACCTGAATTATTACTACATACCGATGTCAGATGGCTAAGCAAGGTAAATTTCTGCAGCGATTTTGAGATTTATTGCCTGAAATTATAGATTTTCTTCACGAACAAGATGGAAACTGTGAAAATTTAAATGATGAAACTTGGCTTAGTGACTTAGCATTTCTTACCGATTTTACTTCAATATTAAGTCATTTAAATTTAGAATTACAAGGTAAAAATAAAACAGTAATTGATATGATCAGCTGCATAGACGCATATAAAACAAAAT
>PVKE010042247.1:0-13830 GCA_004027555.1 Craseonycteris thonglongyai
GTGGGCACCAGATATATGGTGTTGGAGGGGGACCTGATTCTGGGAGCTGGGCACATAATGCGATGCATGGGTGATGTGATGTGGAGTTGTACATCGAGAAACTATCTAATTGTTACCAACCAATGTCACTCCATTAAATTTAACAATAAAATATAATAATATTAAGAAAAACACACACACACATAGTAGAGGAAAATAAGTAAACATAAAAGGTAATAGATAAGCAGATGACTGAACAGATTTTATTATACCCACACCATTTTATATATGAGCAGTATATGTTCTTATGTACTATTTACCCAAGGGAAAGCATGGTAGCTTTTTAATATATGGGGACAGGTCAGGAAGGGTAAAGTGAAAGTCTAGTCAGAGAAAAAAAATGATCAATAAAAGCTATATACTAAAATAAAATATATAATTTTAAATTTGTAGTGGTAATACAACATTGTTTGTAGCTAGTGTGTTATATTTACCCTGGTCTTGCTAGACATTACATTATTTACAGAAAACAATCATGAAAAATGATTGACTTGAACTCAAAAAATTGGAAATGTGGGTATTAGATCAAGAAAGGCTGCAGGAATTCCATGAGCCAGTCATTTCATTATACATGAGCATATTATAATTCAGCAGACTCTAAAGTATGTTTGCAGGTCTGAAATGTATGAACAAGCAATACAAAATAATTTTATTTAGGATTTCTAAAAACATTGAAAAGAAACCAATCCCTGTGTCCTTATACCAGTTCAATTTGTACATGGTAATAATGCTGGTTACTCAAGTTTGCTTTTTTCCTGGATCAGTGGATAAAAGTTCACAATAAAAATCAAAATAGAAAACACTATTAATAGACATGCATTTAGAAGACTTCAAAATCTTTTTGTTGTTCTAAGATAATGCTGTAGCTTTTCTGTTCATGATTCCTAAGGGTTCCTTAGGGATCTTAGCCAAGATTTGACTTGTGGTTTTTTTGTTTGTTTGTTTTTTGTTTGTTTCTATAGCAAGAGTTGTTCAGTTTTTCTTTCATATCAGTTTATTGGAAACAAACATTTAAAATAAACTACCTATCACTTAACAGGATGAGTTATTTAAGGTTTTTAATTTTTATATTATTTAAAAAGACTTTCATTTCCATAGAAAGGGCATGCATATCAGCATTTAATTGTTCACTGTCCAACATAACATAGTCACTAATGGTTATGAATTCAACCAAAGTACAGAAAAATGCAATTCAAGAGAGCTTGCTTTAAGGATAAGATCATGTGTGCATGTGTCTATGTGTGTCTATGTGTGCATTTGTGTACACATGCATGCATTTGCATGCTTTTACCATACCGACATGTGCTTTCCTTCAGTTCATTGGTTTTGATTGTTTTAATTAAAAATGAAAAACTGTTATTTGAAATGAGCTCTGATTATTAATTTAACATAAATCATGCTGTGCTGCTATTGCTATCCCTAACACTAGAAAGAAAAAAGAAATAGAATGGTGAAATCAATTTCACTGGAATTTTAGTTGTAAGAGAAGTCATAACAACAGACATTACAAGTATGCTGGCGAAGAAGGTGGCTTAAAGTAATAAACACAGAACCAAAGGAGTCTATGGAGAAAGATAAACATACAAATTTTCTTTATATTTTATAGAATATTTCTTCAGTAATATTTCCATTTTAGTTTTTTACTTATTTTCTCAATTTTCAAAGCATATTTTCACCCAGGCATTCAGAATGGCAATTGTTAAACTTTATTCATGAGTATGTATTTGTAGTCAAAAAATTTCAGTCTCATGAAGGCCCAATACTAAAGAATCAGAGGTTTTTAGGACAAGTTCCTTTCATTGCTTCCTTTGGTTAAAGAGAATGACTTGAATAACGAAAATTTCTTCACGGTGAGTTGGAAGGAGAAACATATAGTGCACGATGACTCATAAATAATATGACTGCATTTTAATGACAACCCTACCTCTTGCTATCTCTTTACATTTGGGCAAGTTTTGAAATAACTGTCCTATATAATTTTCTTATCATAAAATAAGGATAATAAAATAATGGAGAAGAATGCTGTTGTAAAGGCAAGATGATGCATACAAAAATCTTGAAAACACCTGTACAAATGTGAGTGTTGAATAAATGCTCTCTATTATCATTGTGACTTGGTAAATATGTCTCTCCTCAGAACATTCAGGACAAGTAGCAAAATGTGAGAATAACTTTTATTTGTTACCTATTTTTGTAGTTTCATTTCAAATATATATACTTAACATATATTTATCTTTATTCAAGTTAGTCAGAAACATACTTTAATATCTTTAGAATAAATACAGAGTTGTCAACAATGAGATTAACATGAAAAAATTAGAGCCAAGAGAGGGTTAAAAAGTACAGTTAAGGTTTATTGGGTATTTATACTTTCTTAAGTTATCAATCTAGGTGAGGGTTTCCTTCTCAGGAACACCCACCTTGTGCTTCTAGCACTCTGAAACTGTATTCACTCTTAGTTAAAATGTTGAAGTCACTATAAATTTATCTTTGCAGAAAAACCTTTTTTCTAAGAGGTCAGCCTTCACAACATGGTTGATGGCAATCTGTTTCTTAGCTAATGCAAGAACAGATGTGCTATATCAGGATGACACATTACTCAGGTATTCTAATGGAGTGAATTGTGTCCCCCAAAAAATCCATATGTTGAAACCAGGATTCCTAGTACCACAGAATGTGACTATATTTGGAGAGAGGTAATAAAAGTGGGACCTTAATCCAAGATGATTGGAATCCTTATCAGAAAACGAAAAGGGACCAGGAGGCATCTCACATGGAAGGCAAGCCCGTATGAGAAGACAATGAAAATGTGGTAGTCTGCAAGTCAGGAGAGAGGTCTTATGAGTCATTAAACCTGCCAACACTTTGATCTTAGGCTTTCAGCATCAAGAACTGTGAGAAAATATATTTTTTATTGTTAAACCACCAAAACTGTGGTACTTTGTTATGATAATACCAGCAAACTAATACAGATATTAAACATAGATGGTAAAGGGCTCCAGGATTTGGATGTACTTCTATTATAATAGTTCTTGTATAATAGTTATGATTCTCACATATATTAATCATATATGAATGGGGAGATACTTGTACAATTCCTCCACAAAACCAGTAGTTCTTTACATTCTATGCGACATTTCTTCAAATCAAGAAGGAAGTACATTCTAAAGATTTTGCTTTAATTACTTCTCATCCTCAGTTTCTAAGAAAAACTACAGGTAAAGATACAATTAACTTCCAACGCTCACTTCTTCATCCAAGTGGCAGAGGCCTATAGGTGAGTGCAAATTTAAGAAATGCTTCTTCTATCTCTAGGTTTCTCAAGAAGGATCTTAAAACATGGAACTCAGTTAAGGACAAATACTGATCTCTAACCATCTCAAGACACTATGAGACTAATAAATACTACAAAAAGGTTTGGATTTCAAGTACTCAGGACAGGCCCGAAGAATCTAGGAGGCCAAAGTACTGTCCACTACTTCTATCACTTCCAAAAACTTCTCTACAAAATGCAGACTTTATGTATATTTTCTTTGTAAATGTAGCTGTTTTTCCTGAGTCCCAATGCAATCTGGTACCTTAGTAGCTGATATGTTAGCCTCTGCTAAGACCAAGCTTGAGAATAAAAGACTTTTGAAATCCACATGGCATGGGTCCCTTTCTCTTTCAACAAATTTGTCTGTCTTATGTTAAATTATGGTTAAAGGGGCCTAGAGATTTAGGGTACCAATCTTATGTGGATCAGGAAAATAGTAACCAGATGGAGTAGCCTTATAATCAGCAGAGTATTGATAATTCTAAGAACTACAGAACATCTTTGCATGTCCACCAACTCTACTGAGTCATTACATAGAAGGATATAGAATGCATCACACATAATAAATGTTGCAAACATCTTCTCTTAAGAAAAAGTTTTGGAGGGCCTTGGTCTCTATTGCTTTGGTATGGTTTTAAAAGGCACCTTCATAACACCTGCTGTGGAACAGACTTCTAGAGCAGGGGTGTCCAATCTTTTGTCTGCCCTGGGTCACGTTGGAAGAATTTTCTTGGACCACACATAAAATACACTAATATTAATTATAGCTCATGAGCTAAAAAAAATCACAAAACTTTATCATAATAATTTAAGAAAGTATATAAATTTTTATTGGGCCACATTCAAAGCGATCCTGGGCCTCATGTGTCTTGTAGGCCATGGGTTATACAAACTTTTTCTAGAGCTTACAAACATCAGTATCTTATCATTCCTGGGTATCAAGAAGACTTAGATTTCTAGGCAGGCCTCAATTTCTAAAATGACATTAGGGTGAAACCATCATTTTATCTCCATATTACACATGAATAAACTAAGGCATAAGAATATAAATGACTTGGTCCAGGTTACCAGCTGGTCAGTGGAACAGATGTTCAAACACAAACAATGTGATTTTCAAACCTGCATCCTTAATTAAGCACCAATCTACCTATTGCTCTTTTGTAAAAATTATTTTTTCAAATTCCTTTGCAGTCTCATGCTATAGTCCACAAATTTGTTGTATGATTTTAACCTTGGTAAAATTTGGTTGGTAAAAATGCTGTACAAAAATGGTAGAAAGTATGTAAGATATGAAGGGTAAATGAAGAACTTATCATATAGCATGTGGTTAATTGAGTTTCAACTATAGCAAATCACAGTGAAAATTTAACTTCCTTACCAGATAGACCCATGTTGCCATTGGACATTTCAAATGGTTGAATAAGAAATTAATTAGAAATTTGATTCAAAGAGCAGTAAATAACTTTTAGTGTACAACTGAACAAAATGGTAATTTAAGTGATTATCATCTTACTTAAGTAACCTTACTTAAGTCATCTCTCTAACCTTAAGCACCTTGTAAAATGCACTGACAAAGGGAATACACAGTCAGTTAAAGTGCATGCTATTAGAGATTATCTAACCCTGGTGTCTATCTCTTAATATTACCCTGTTATAGCTTGTCAGATTCTACCTTTGGATTCCTGGATTTATGAACAGATTTTTTTTTTCTGCATGGCTTCTAGTTTCAGTTCAGACTCCATGCTTATTGAATCAGGAATAACTTCTAAAGGCAATATTAATGTCTAGCTAATCTGACATCTGACTTCTTGTTCTTACTCCAAAGCCTCCAAACTAGTCTGGCTCTATTCTTGAATTAGTCTATCTATTTTCTGAATAGTATTCAAGGTGATTTAAAAAATAATAAATAATCATAGAAGTAAAGGAATTGGGTCATGCCATTTTCCCTTATATCTGTTACATGTATTTTCTTCATATTTAAAATAAAATTCCAACTCTTCATTATGGTCTACAAATCCCTGATTTATCGTATCCCTGTCCACTCCATAGAAATTCAAGAGTTACTGTAAAACTATATTAATCAATATAGTGACATATTATATAAAGAAAAGACAAACAGGCAAATGGTACAGAATACAGAGCCCATATATAGATATTACACAAAAAATACAAAGAACTCTTAAAACTCAAGAGTAAGAATAGAAAAAAAAAGCAATAAGAAGAGGGAACATGATCAAAGTAAACATCAAAATATATTGATGGCCAAGAAGCCAATTAAAAGACACTCAGCACTTTCTTTCATTAAGGAGTTGTAAATTATAATGCGGTCCCATTGCACACTTATTAAAATGGCTAAAATATACAACACTGAAAACACACCATGTTAGTGAGAATGTGGAGCAACAGGAACGTTCATTCATTATTCCTGAAAATGCAAAATGGTCCACAGTCATTTTGAAAAATAGTCCTATAGTTTCTTAGCTAAGCATAGTCTTACCAAATGGTCCAGTAATCATGTTTTTACCCAAAGGCATTGAAATTTTATATCCACACTAGAACAGTATGCACATGTTTATAGCAGCATTATTCATAATTGTACAAACTAGGAAGCAACCAAGATTCCTTCAGTAGGTGAATGACTAAACAAAGTAGTGCATCTTTGAAATGGAACAGCACTAAAAAGAAATGAGCTATCAGGGCATGAAAAAACATGGAGAAAGCATACATTTATATTAAGTGAAAGAAGCTCATCTAAAAATTCTATATAATATATGATTTCACATATATGATATTCTGGACAAGTCAAATGTCTAAAGACAATAAAAAGATCAATGGTTGCCAGGGCTTGAGTGGAGGAATAAAGGGATAAAATACATGGAAAATGGGATGTTTATGACAGTGAGACTATTCAGTATGATACTGTAATGGTAGATGTATGACATTCATTTGCCAAGACTCATAGATTTATGCAACACTAAGTGTGAATCCTTAATATAAACTATTGGCTTTAGCAAATAACAATATTAGCTTGGGAAGACTTGAATTAAATGTTCTGTTGGGTAACTGAAATCAATCTTGAGATGTATCTTATCTCTATAAGCAATATCAACTGTGAAGGATATTACTTAAAGAGATGGGTGGCCATGTTAACTCCACCACAGGAAGGAATATCAACAAAAAAAACTTAACTAATGTACAAACTTTTCAAAGTTTGAGTAGCAGCTATTTCTGTCCCAACTCTACCATGTTTCACCCATTAAATCATTTCCTCCTGGGTCACAGCTTCATAATATGTATCCTTCTCAATGTGTATTCTTAATACATATCCTTAATATGTATGCAGCAGCTTTTCCAATAAGATGAATAATGGCCTTCTACACAAAGCCCATTCTGATTTATAACCAAATCATACAAGCATCCTTCTTATTAAGAAAACATGTGTTGAAGTTTCAAAATAGCTTTAATATTCTGAAACTTGAAAAAATTGGGCAAGTTTCTGGCAATTGAATTATTGGTCTCTTAGACCTAATTATTGGTCTCTGAGATTCTTCCAGAGAGAGCTCCTATTTTTGTGTGTCCTGCCTCTGTGATGGATCCTCAGCCTGGTTTATTAGATTTTAATTTTTTCTGCAACTAAGATACTTCCCTTACTCTCTGCTTCCCTTTCTACAAACACTTTTTCCCCTGAACACTCCTTCCCCCAATTGCTCCTTATAGGAAACCACACAGATTTCCTTAGTAGCCAGCCCCACAGTAGTAAAGGGTCCTATGGACAGATTAATACCGGTATTTGTTTGCTCTTTACAGGGAAGAATGTGCATATGTGGAAAATTAGATGTTTTGTCTCATGAAATAATTTCAGTATTTATGTCCCAGATGCATAAACTAAATGATGCTTAGTTTGTATAATTCCCATTCTCTTTCTCTCTCACTCTCTCTGGCTCTCAACCTCAATCTTTCAGGCACACACACACTGTGAAGTAGGTACTAATATTACCTCTACATCAGAGATGAGAAAATAAGGTATAGATGGTTAAATAGTTTAGGCAATCCATAAATTAATAGGGGTGGTTTGAGCCCAAGTGCTTTGAGTCAACCATGCACTTATCCCTGCACTTAGGTGATGTTGGTCAATCTGGGATTTCAGGCCAGTGAAATAGGTGCACCTGTTTATTCTAATAGGAATCAGAAACACCTGCTATTATGCCTACTTGGCCACACTTACTTGGCTGCCCTAACTCATCAGGTGCAGGCACTCAGCGTGTGGCCCAGTAAGGGAGGCGGGAGCTGGTAGGAGTTCCTCCCCCAAGATCATAAAATGGGCAGCATGGCATAGAGGAGAGCACTGACCTCACATACATCTAAGAAGTTGGCAGCAGGCAGCCATAGCTCTACCGAAATGCTAAAAATGGTAGCTTCACTGAAGCACTTGGCTTTCCGTGGCTTCCTTCAGTGCAGAGGCAGGCATATGGTAAGTGTTCGTAAACCCCTGGAGGGTCTGGGAGGGTTGGGAGATATGGGCCATGGATCCCACGTGGGAAGTGTGGGAAGCCAAATTAGGGATGCACCCACCTGGGTCCACAAGCTCTACAACCTGGTGCAGTAGCATTGACTAGGTGAGCACCCGAGCAATGTTGCAGCACCCAGTTCCTTTCCAATGATGGGTTGCCTTCACAGCCCAGCTTTTGCTAAGTTATTTAAACTTAAACTTCATCTTTACTGAGCATTTGTCTTTGTGTGTGCTGAGTGCCCGGTGCTCAAATAGGACCCCAGCATGTGCTTTGCAGCATTACTTGTGACAAGTATGGTGATATCTGGAATTTATAGAGCCCTTTGCCCCTCTTCTCTGCCATAAAACCTGAGTTCACAATATGACCATAGGCTGAGTATCTATCTTACCTACCTTGTTCTCCAGACTAAAAAAATACAGGTGTTAACATTGTATCCCCAGACTCTTCCTGGGGGGAAGATGAGCAGTTTCTGGTAAATAAATTCTAGTGCTAGGAACATGATATAAAATACACTTACTAGTTACACCTACTGGATATTCAATATTTGTGGGAAATCAAGTGGCATGTGATAAAGGGATGTGGAGGCAAGGGTGGGCTAAGCCTGCCTGTTTCCCGCCTGTGAGCTACATGCTGCTGTTCTTGTTCCCATAAAAGGGAATAAAGGGACATAGGCATCCTATAGTAACCTCTGAGGAATACGTGCATAAGACAGGGTGTTATTGTAAAAGTTACAAGGCCATAGATTAGACCTAAACAGGGAGTTGATTGGAATTTGCTGAGAACATGTTATTTTCTCCAGATGGCTGTGGGAAGTTTAATGATGTAGATGTCCTTGAACTTGCTTGCCTCTAGTATATTAAGATTGTGATTTCAATAAACGAGGCTGCTGCTGCTGTTGCTAAGAAAGGCAGCAGACCTTCTGAACCCTAGCTTTGTCTTCTTTGTTTTTCTTAAACTTCGCCGCCATAACCTCGGGTTTCTGTCACTCGTGTCGGCTGGCTCCGACAATTGGCGCCCGAACAGGGACCTGAGGATACGTGGAAGTGATCGGTAGAAGTCGCCGTAACAGTAAGAGGGCGTACGTCAAATTATTACGGTGGATGCGTAGTGTTAATTCAGAAGTAAAAAAAATGAGGCAAATATCAAGTAAAGAACTAGTTTTTAACAAGGATCTTTACATTCAAGTGCGTCAGTCAATGTTGCACGAAAGAGGAACTAAAATGGGCAAAGTGCAATTGGCGCATTTTCTGCAGTTTGTACAACTTGTGTGCCCATGGTTTCCTTCTGAGGGAATGATAAATTATGAATTATGGAAAAAAGTAGGAGTTTCAATTAGAAATTATTATGCCACTTATGGTCCTACTAAGGTGCCTATTGAAACTTTTTCCATTTGGTCATTGATTAAAGATTGTTTGACCTCAGATACAGAATTACAAAAATGGGAAAAAGCAACACGGCTTCATGAGAGATCGCAATCTGCTTCTCTCGAACCTCCAAATTATACCCCGCCACCACTGCCTGTGGCTTCGCCTGTCTATACAGAGCCAATGAATGTTAATGCCTTTCATGATAATAATTCTCATAAACCTATAACTGAGGTTTATCCCACCCTTGAAGAAACAAAACAATGCTATGGGGCAGTTCAGACAATGAACACCGAGGGAGGAAGCTCCAACCCATTTCTGAGTTGCAGCGAGCAACCAAAGGGAGTGTGGGATTGGACTTCTGTTCCGCCTCCCACATCGTATTAACACCAGAAATGGGGATGCAAGCTTTGCCTACAGGCATTTGTGGGCCTTTGCCTCCCAAAACCATGGGTTTGATTTTGAGACGCAGTGGAGTTACTATGAAAGGATTAAAAATAGCCCCTGGAGTCATCGACAGCGATTATACTGAAGAAATTAAAGTTATGGTTTCCTCCCCATCTCATATTTTTGTTATTCCTAGCGGAATGAGGATTGCACAATTAATATTGCTTCCATATGTGCAAACAAAAAATTCTAGTCAAACGGTTCAAGGTCGAGGAACTCGAGGATTCGGGTCTTCTGATGCTTATTGGGTACAATCTATTCAACAGAGTAGGCCTGAATTAAACATTTGGATTGAAGGAAAATCTTTTTCTGGTCTTTTAGATACAGGAGCTGATGTGTCAGTTATAGCTAAAAGGCACTGGCCAGTTAATTGGAAATTACAAGAAACTATGACACATTTGCAAGGCATTGGATATACAAATTCTCCATTGCAAAGTGCTACTATCCTTAATTGGAAAGATAATGAAGGTCATTCAGGCACTTTTCAACCTTATGTGGTTGAACATTTGCCTGTCAATCTTTGGGGAATAGATTTAATGGAACAAATGGGCGTATACTTATATAGCCCTAGTGTAGCAGTCACCCAACAGTTGATGGATCAAAATCTCTTGCCAGGACAAGGCTTAGGAAAACATCAGCAAGGTATTTTACAGCCTTTGCAACCTGAGCCAAAATTAAATCGACATGGCTTGGGATATTTTTAGGAAGGGTTGCTGATCATCCTGCCATCCATGCAGACAAAATTCAATGGAAAACTGATGAGCCTGTATGGGTGAATCAGTGGCCCTTGACCACTGAAAAAATAAATGCCGCCACACAGTTGGTGCAGGAACAATTGTTGGCTGGACATATTACCGTTTCCACTTCTCCCTGGAATTCTCCTATTTTTGTAATCAAAAAGAAATCTGGTAAATGGAGATTATTACAAGACTTAAGAAAAGTAAATTCTACTATGTTCATGATGGGTGCTTTACAACCTGGCCTTCCATCACCTATGGCAATTCCTGATGATACTTACAAAATTATTATTGATTTAAAAGATTGTTTTTATACTATTCCTTTACATCCTGATGATTGTCAAAGATTTGCTTTTAGTGTGCCATCTGTAAATGTAAAGGAGCCTATGCGTAGATATCATTGGTTAGTTTTACCTCAAGGCATGGCTAACAGCCCCACCTTGTGTCAAAAGTTTGTACAACAAGCAATTCAAGAGACGAGATGTTTTTCCTCATGCTTTTATCATTCATTATATGGATGACATTCTCATTGCCCATGTAGATGAATTATATGTTACTAATACTTTGGCACATATGCAAATTGGATTGACTAAATATGGCCTCCAGGTAGCACCAGAAAAAATTCAACATGCATCTCCTTATAGTTATTTGGGATTTACTTTACAACAAAAGACTTTTAAGCCACAAAAAATTCAAATTCAAGTACAAGACTGTAAAACATTAAATGATTTTCAATCCCTATTAGGAAATATTAATTCTCCTCATCAATTGACACAAGCAGCCTCGGATACATTAAAATTAGTTGAATCTGCCATTTCCAATGCTCAACTACACTATTGTGATCCCACTAAACCTTGGTCATTAATAATCATTGCCACTAGTCACACTCCTACTGGAGTGCTATTTCAAGAGGGGATTCTTCAATGGTTACATTTACATGTCTCACCAAAAAAGGCTTTAATGCCATATTATGCTTTGGTTGCTGAAATTATTCAACTTGGAAGAAAAACAAGTATTTTACATTTGGGACAAGATCCCTCATGCATAATAGTTCCTTATACTCCTGCACAGCTTGAATGGCTCTTTAATATGACTGATGAAATGCCTCTAGCTTGTGCTCATTTTGTGGGACAAATTCTACATCATTATCCAGATCATAAATTGTTACAATTTGCTCGATTACAAGCTTTTATTTTTCCCACTGTAGTACAACAAACACCTCTTTCTAATGTGCTTACAATATTTACAGATGGATCTTCTTCAGGCTATGCGGCTGTTTACTCACAAAATTTTTCTCACAGATGGAGTACTCCTTGTAAATCTGCTCAACAAGTTGAATTGTATGCTGTATATTATGTTTTAACCAAATATCCCCAACCTTTAAACCTTTATTCAGACAGTCAATATATTGTTTTCTCTCTTAATTTGATTGAAACTGTACCATTTATAGCTACTCATAATTCGGTGGTTTGCAAATTATTTCAAGATATTCAAAATGTATTATGACAGCGTACTCATCCTTGTTTCATTGGACATATTCGTGCTCATTCTTCTCTTCCAGGGCCTTTGGCAGAGGGAAATCATTTAGCAGATTCTTTAACTCAAATTTATTCTGTTTCAGCTGCTACACTGGCTCAACAGTCTCATGCTATTCATCATCAAAATGCTAACACTCTTCATTTACAGTTTAAAATTTCACGAGAAGCAGCACGACAAATTGTTAGACAATGTAGTTCTTGTCCGTTAACTCTTTCTGTTCCACATTTTGGTGTCAATCCTCGAGGATTAAAAGCTAATGCCTTATGGCAAATGGATGTTACTCATATTCCTGAATTTGGACGACAGCAATATGTTCATGTTGTCATTGACACTTTTTCACATTTTATTTTAGCCTCTCCACACACTGGTGAAGCAACTAAAGGTTGCATTTCTCATTTGCTTTACTATTTTTCTATTTTAGGAATTCCTACTGTTCTCAAAACTGATAATGCACCTGCTTATTCTAGTAAACCCTTTGCTCGTTTTTGTGCTACTTTTAACACTGCCTTAAAGCATGGTATTGCCTACAATCCACAGGGTCAAGGCATCGTAGAACGAGCTCATCGGACACTTAAATCTCAGCTTTTTAAAATTAAAAAGGGGGAATACCATCCCTCTACACCAGGAAATATGCTTAACCATGCACTTTTTATTTTAAATTTTTTACAATTAGATAATTTGGGTTTTTCTGCCACGCAGTGATTCTGGGGAAAAACAACAGGATCTGCTTTTCTTGATGTTTTCTGGAAAGACCCCTTGGCTGGTCAGTGGTCAGGACCTGATCCAGTGTTAATGTGGGGTCGAGGTTATGTTTGTGTTTTTCCAACAGGTAGTGACTCTCCTCAGTGGCTGCCGGAACGTTGTGTCAGATGAACATATTATGCCAGTTTGGGTTGAGAACTTTAATTATACTGGTATAACTTATAAATTCCCTATATGTTTCTCTAAGAGCAAAGCAGATAAATATTGTCTATTTGTGGAGAGATATAATAACCATATTCCTCCCAGTAGAGTAACTTGGGAAGTAGGGTCTCTTTACATAGGAGGAAATGCCACTCAGGGTCTTGTAAGAACCCCTCAGATTGTCCATGCTTGTGGGGCACCTTTGACAAAAAGAACTGAGGTTCCATGGAGAAGTTGCCATTCCAACAGGACAACTTGCAGAACCTTAGAAGATGGCTTGAGGTTGTGCAACTGGACTGAGACCTCCGGTCCTCCTTATTATGTTCCAAAAAACTTGGTGTCTGGACTTTGGACTATGGACAATGCTACCTATCAGAGAGACATCTGGAAGTTGGCGGCTGCTATGGATTATGTTACAATAACTATGGACAATGTGACTTTAGTCGGAAAATTTGCTGCTGAAACCAGAGAGAGATGGAATATAACTGTTAGGGCTTGTGTGCCCACTCCTTATGCTATATTGTCTGGTCCATTTAAAGTGATGAAAAATAGTTCTTATGTGATTAAGTGTGTAAATTGTTCTCTTTCAAATTGTCTTTCTGGATCAATAGATAAATTTGTATTGTTAAAACAACCTGTATTTGTAATGTTACCAGTAAATACGACCTCAGACTGGTATGAAGATACAGGACTGCAAGTTCTTAAAGAATTAGAAAAGGCTTTAAATAGATTTAAGAGATTTGTAGGGTTATTAATAGCTGGTATTACTGCATTCGTTACTTTGATAGCTTCGACAACAGCTTCTGCTATTTCTTTGACAACTTCTATTCAAACTGCTGATTATGTTAATTCATTAGCTTATAATGTTACAATAGCATTGCAAACTCAAGAAGAATGGGATCAAAAAATAGAAATCAGAGTAAATGCTTTATATGATACTGTTCAATTGTTAGGAGATGAATTAACTTCCTTGA
>PVKE010042248.1:0-13832 GCA_004027555.1 Craseonycteris thonglongyai
TCTCTTTATGTAGCATGCAGTATTATTTTGAGACTTAAAACAATTTATAGATTTAAAAGAATTTTATAGGTATAAATGTTATACAAATATAGTATTATTTCTGAAGAGTGCCATAACTTCTTACCTATTTAAAATAATGAAATGACATAAACATATCTCATCACTCCTATAAGTAGTAATTTCAGAAACTGTGTGTTGATACTACTGAAGCCTTTCTTTTTTTTTGGCCTAATTTCTGGGTACTACAGACAGACCATTTAACTAACTTTCAAACACTGTATTATTCTGAATTAATTTTGTAACGTGGGAGAAGAAATATTTAGGCTAAGAACAAAATTTAAAAGATTAAAATAAATATTAGTATGGCATTTGTACACATGTGCCAACCATATGTAGGGAATATTAAATTATAAATTAGTTCCCTGATTGTGTTAATTTTCTGAACTCACTTATGGGATCATCTTAGGAATTTTCTGTTTCACACTGATTTTTAAAAATTAATCTAGTCTTTGTAAACATAATTACAAACTTCTCGAGTTTACCTTTTCATATTGGCAGATAATTCAAAGTCCTTGAGTATTTTTAAGAGTGTGTTGAAGTTATAGATTTTATTTTTATTTACCACACACAGTTTAGGAGAAAGTATATTCAGAAGAATGTTAGAAAGTGGTAGCATTTCAGGCTACTTTATTATTAAATATGGTGGTACTAAAGAAATGTTTTAAATACAATCTTTCTTGCTTTCATTTTAAGTGTTTGTTTATGTTGAAATAATTGCCAAGTAGAAATGTTACAAGAATAGTACACAGAACTCATATACCCTTTATGTTGGTTTACTAATTTTTAACATTTGTCTACCAAAATATGTACCGGTATTTCCCATCATCTTTTAATTTAAAAGCATACAAGCATGCATCATCTTTTCTTAAAGTTTATGGCAACCATTTGTATTACTAAGAATTTTATTTTTAGATCATTTCTAAATCATGTTCTTCTTTACCTGTGCTATGTAAACCTTTCATTATAAACTTAAAGTGAATATTATAACTGTTAGATGTTGAAAAATGATTTATAGATTTGCTTTGGTGATGGGCATTAAATAAGTATACTGTAGAGCAGGCATGTCTAACCTGCAGCCAAGGACGGCTTTATACAAGACCCAACACAAATTCTTAAAGCATTATGGGATTCTTTTGTGGTTTTTACTCTATTTATTTAAAAACATTTTTTAACTCATTAGCTATTGTTAGTGTTAGTGTATTTTATTTGTTGCCCAAGACAGTCCTTCCAGTGTGGCCCAGGTACACTGCTGCTGTAGAGAATTGTAAATGGTGATATTTACCTACATATTTTACAGAATATGTTGTGTTGATTGTTACTGAGGCTGATGATGATGAGTGAAATGATAATGCCTTTCTTAGTGGTGCATAAAGAAAGAATAGGAATATAATAATACTATATATATATAAATAATTGAAGACAGTCATCAAACCTGATAGTGGCCGATGTTTAATCCTTCTTTTTCCATCATCCAATTAAAAAAAAAATTAATTGTTAAATTTATTGGGTTGACATTGGTTGGTAAAAATTACATAGGTTCCAGGTATACATCATTTATGTACTACATAACCAGTTCTTAATGAAATGTAAATGTGCAGAATTGTTTAGTATAGCTACCAAGGATGCATTTTGCAGTTGTTAGCTTCCTGTAAATGAATGACAGAACTAGGTCTGTCTGTTGTAATTCCTTTCTGATGGACACAGTGATGAACTTCCATGTGGCAGAAGGTAGGGTTAGAATTAAGTGGCCTTAAACCTCTGCTTTTTGAAGATACTTGGCCTATAATTTTCAAATTGAAATATACGCTTCCAACGGATATATATCTAATTCAGGTGCCTAAGGCTAGAAGTAAATGTGAGTAGTAGGTAGGACTTTTTCCAAGGCCATTGTGAACCCATGTACTTATCTAAATACGAGGAGTTATATGTACATCAATACTATTGGATGGATTACTCATCAGGTAGAAAGTTGCAATAGATGAATTGTTCTTACAATTTGGAATTGTCTAATTTATACACCATCTTTTCTTAAAATTCTCCTCTTTATATAATGGATAAGAAGTGAAGAAGAGCCCAAAGTGGAAATTGGAAAGAAAAATAAAAGCACCAGAAGCATTGGACCATCAGTTATCTGTAACTGAGATTTGGTTGTACGTGAAATGTTTACCTTCATTTAAAAATATGACAAATTATAAATTGGAGTTTCAATTTATTAAATTTGAATTCCAGTTGTATTTTATACGAGTACCTAAAGTCTGACTTAAAAGCAGGAATTCAAAGTTTTGGCCATTGGCTTATTACTGTGAAATGAAAGAAAAATACACTTTACTGAAATAACACGTGCACTAACTTAAAAATTGTTACTTTTGGAGGATTTTAGTTAGAGGGCCTGAAAAAAGAATGTACATTTGTGAATATGTTACATAAAATAATCATTTGGTCTGCAGATAATAATGGAGTAAAAGTGATCCCTTTGTATATCCTCAGAGTCGTGAAATATTTGCATAATTGTATTTTTAAGGGCAGAAAATATTGTACTATTTTACCTATACTTTTGAAGTAACTAATTTAGAATTAGAACAGTGGGCTTTTTTCTTTAAGTTTTAAAGGCTCTTAACTGAAATTTAGGTTTGTAAAAGTTTCTGTGCTCACACTTTGGCATTTGGGCAGTGTCATACATGACATGTGTGATTGCTTAGAGAGACGATATGTGTGAAATTACTCTCATCCCATGTTGGGTTGCCTTCCAGCAATGGCTTGGACTACTGTAATCAGGCAATCTGCTACTCAGGATATTTAAGTTTAGAAAAAGGAGATTCATTTTTTTTTTAATAGGAAGAAAGGAAATTGCTTTTCTACATGGAAATGTTGCTGTACTAGCTGTGGTTACATCAGAAATATAGGTAGTTGATGACATACATGTGAGCAGTGTTTCAGAAATTGATTTTTTAAAGTTGTAGTTTGTTTAGGAGTTAAGTAGAAGTAGAAACACCTTTTCCAGGAGTGTTTTATCTAATGGGTCGCTACTCTAATCTGTAGTAGCCTTTTACATGAACTATAATACTGATGGTATTTTGAAATCTAGCCACCCTTAAGAGTCTTTCCATAGAAAAATATCTTAAGAGCACTAGCTTATAGGAGGTCTAAAGGACACGTTTTTGTCTTCTCTTGGTAGTAACTCCAGTGACCTGGGCAGGAGGAAATCTAGCAATGTGCTAGCTGGAGGCCCAGGAGTGGAAGTTGGGGTCCCGAAAACAGGTTTTCCAGTTTGGAAGCTAAAAGGGTCTGACTAGAACTCTTACATTGCTAATAAATACGCAGAGTACACACAACAGTTCCTGGCATTGGGCCTTCATCTCTTTTCTTCTCTTCCATAGGTTCATTATTAGCCTCTTGTTAATACCTACTCTTTTTGTGACTAGAATTTCTTTCCTCTTCAACTAAGACACAAAATAATGTTAGCATTTCTCTTTTCCTGTTAACAGAGCAAGTCTTGTATCTTTTTTGAGGCTTTCTAAGAGTTGGAAAAAAAAGAAAAACAAAAACAAATGAGGATTTGGAGAAGGAATAAAAAGTCTCTTAGAGATGGCTCAGTCCAAGGAAAATTATGAGTGGTGGATTTTTGGGGAGCCCTGAAACCACAAGTCATTTTCTGTATATTTGGAAGAACACTCAGACTTCCTTGGAACATTTTCAAAGAAGAGCATGAAGAGAATTAGTGAAAAAAAAAATAGTATGTGAGGAAAAGGTAGGTAAGTTAACTTTTCTACAGTGGGGACTGACAGTAGAATGCAATAATTTCAGTGGTGCTTACCTTTCCTTCATTCTGTTTCCCACTTCAGTACCAAATTTAATTTCTCTTCATCTGGTTCTGAATTGTTCTCTACTTAAAGCCAGAATGGCAGTGTCTGGACTTACCTGAAGAAGTTTGCTGATAGTTCGGCTAGGAGAGGAAAGGAGGTTAAGTCTCAACTGGCAACAGCAGATAGTGAAGGAAAACTATCTGTGGACTTTCAGCAATGGGCTTTGTATGACATGTATATGTAAGGATACTTGAAAGTCAAATAGTGCTTTTTGTTTAAAGCAAAAGAAATGTAGATTCTGTACTGTGATGCTTAAGTAATGGTGTAATGGTTATTTAATATGGCAGTGGGTGAAGTCCCTGCAATAAAATTGAACACATTTCCTAACTTACATAATTTATTAAGTTTTGAGTAGATATTTCTAAATTTTTTTTTGAAACAATTTTAAAAATATCTAAAAGTTATAATGGAGCATAATTTTTAATGTAAGCACCTTACTAGAATATTTCAAGTTGTATACAAGGCCTGTCCAGATAGTATCCAGCCATGTAATATTAAAAAATAGAGGCATTTATTGAAGAAGATACAAGATCTACTGTACATAGTACAACGATGCCTCAGTCCCCTTCCAAGTAGGCACCTTGAGACCTCACACAGTTTTCCCAGGGTCTCTACCACTGTTCAAAACACTCTGCAAAATTGTTTGTTGGAATTACCATCAGCTGCCTTGTATTTTAAATGTAGTGGTCACACAATACACATTTTCACTCAACAATGTCTAGCACCCCCAACTGACTAGTTCAATGATATCATTGTTCACACATGCACATTCCACTCTACTCTCCTTGGCTGCCAGGTTACATTGATGTCATGCAAACCATTCGCATATTGACAGTGGCTGGATTTTTCTGGACAGACCTCATATAAGACCACAGTTGGGTATACTACACAGTTGAAGTGGGCAGTGTCTGACATAATTGTACATTTTGAAATACAGATAGCCTAACTTGATCATTAAATAGAAATAGGATGGCAAATTTGGGTCAGAGCACTTATTAAAAATGGTTTCCTTGTGTTCAACAGTTTTCACATTTTTTCATAGGGTGATACTTGGGTAGAAAAGGAATGGTTAGGTTGTATTTTAAGGGTCAGGGTACGACAAGTACGTTGATAATAGTGTGGTAAGGTTTTTTTTCTTAACCTCACTCTCCTTTTGCTACTATTGAAGAAGGTTGTCCACCCAGAAAGCTTACATGTTTTGTGAAACCTTAAAATTGTAACCTTCTATAGGAAATTCTATCCATAAAATCTTGGTGATGCTTAAGGAACACCTTGAATTATTCTCAAGCAGAATTCTTTAAAAGGAGCTCGTAATGCAAAAAATTTACCTGCCCTAAAAAAACAAAACCAAACCCTTACATATTTAATTTATAGAACAATTTGTATTTTGATATAAATTGTAATTTTAGAAAAACTTTGTATTATTTAGTCATCTATCATACTTATTCTAAATAGAAAATAGTAGATTTTATTTGAAATATTGGATATAGAATATTTGCTGTCTTAAAAATAGGCAAATGAGAAGTAGATAATCCTTTGATTTCTTTATTTTGCTTTTTTTTAAAATTTCAAAATCAGTATATCCTCAGCATAGAAAGCTTGAAAAACTTTCTTTGGCAGAAATAACAAATTACCCATAATCTTTCACCCAAAGATAAATCAATCACTGTTTATACCTGAGTGAATATTTTTGTATTTTGCTATATAAATATAATTTGTGTTTTCAAAAAAAATCTATACTTTATATATGACTTCACTAAATAGTATATTTTGAATGTTATTCCATAGCAAGAAATAATATAGAATATTAGTTCTTAATGGCTGGGATGTATGTATCCATTAGTTTATTTAATATTTAAATTATTTAAGTGTTTTGCTTTTTCTGTTACATTTTAATATCTTTATACATGCATCTTGGTGCACATCTTGAGTAGTTCTTTTCTTTTCCTAGATATGAAAAATGAACCCTTTTTCTGATTGTAAAAGTAATAATATATATTGATTGGAACTTAATACATAGAGTTGTTGTTTTAAATGTACATTTTCAGAGTTCTTCCAATTATATAATCTACTTTTCACAATTTGGTCAGTCTCATTTCAGACTTCTTAATGCATTTAGGTACATATATAAGTGAATTTATTTTAGTATAAAAATGACTAAGCATGGTTTTGTGTTACATTTTTTCAAAGTATCTCATATGCATTATTCTATGTCAGTAAATACAGATTATGGTATTATTTTTAAAAGCTGTTTTGTGTTCCATTGTATTTATGTGCTATGCTTTATGTAACTATTATTGCATATGTAGATTGTTTCTGATACTTTAGTATTAAAATATACATGTAATAATTACCTTTGCCATATCAGTTTTTTTCTTTTATTCATGTAATAATTTCCTGGGAATATATTCTAAAAGTGAAATTTTTCTTTCCAGAGGGTATTTGCTTTTAAAATTTGCTGCTGTTAGAAGATTACCCTTCAGGATGAATGGTTGTGTTAGTTTTTACTCTCATCCACAGAATACTTTAGATCTCCTTTCTAAACCTTGTGTTATACACTTTTTAATTCCTAAAATCAGTAAATGAACAGTTACGTTTTTAAAAAAAAACCTGATTTTTTTTTTCACGCAATGTAGTTTTATCATTCATTAAAGGCAAATGATAGAGAAAGTGAGGGCAAAATTTAATTCTGTTCTAAGTAGCAGCCAGAGGTATGTCACTGGTCATTTAGATTCTTTTCAGTAGTTAAACAATTTTGTACAATAATTGCTTATATGTAATTACAAGGGAGGTTCTCTCATAAATTAGATTAACATTTCTAGCACAATTTTCATAAAGCAAAACCTGTTTTGACACAGGATACTAGCAGGAGTAATGTTAAGGATCCTGACTCCATTTGAATTTGTTCTACCATTTACTAATCATTGGATCCTGGGCAAGTTACTTAACCTCTTTGTACCTCAGTTTTTCTAAGTTGTAAAATGGGAATTAACATTTTTCTCAAAGGATTGTTGCAATGAGATAATATATATGTAATATGCTTAGCACAGTGCCTACATTGTGTATTCAAGAAGATAAAAACCACTTTTATTTGTTATTGTAGTTATTTCTACTATTATGCTTACTACTGTTACTACCATCATCATTATTTTTATAATTAATACATTAATGTTGTTATTCCTTAATTTTAGTTGATAAAAAGGTTTTTAAAAACATGTTAATGAGAAACAGAAGTAGTAGGAATATCCTTAGGACATGGTAAAAATGGGACATGGTCATGTCTCTGTCAATTTATAGGAACAAACAGAACTAAGAACATGATTTTGTAAGGCAGCAGTCACTTACCATCTGATATGTAATAAATTTTATCTTATTATGTCTCTCATAACACACTAGTTAACTGAAATGGTTATATTGTAAGCCACATGCACTATAGGCAAAACTTAAAGCAAACTGAAGATACTTATAAGACTTGTGGTGGTCAGCGTTTTCTTTATTCTTAGCTATTTTACAACACGTCTCAAAACAAGCAGTTATTTATTACAAAGAGGATACCTCCATGGCCTAGGATTAAATATAGTTAATTATTCAGAATATTTTGTTGAATAGAATTTGCTGTTAGCATATCAGCTATGTACCTTTATACATGGATCATCTTCAGCAAGTAGACATGTATATATGTTAAACAGAATAAGAGGTTGATGTGATATATATTAATAGTAAAACAGGATTTTACTTACACTACAAAAGAATTAACACCCTAAACTAGATAACTAAAAGTTACTCGTTTAAGTTTAACCTTGTTAAGAAGCCAGTCTTTCCAAAATGTCTTGTTAAAGAGACTATATTAAGATAATTATTCTTCTGTTATTGGCTCAGGGGGATTACTGTAAATATCAATAATATTTCTATGTTATGCACAGTGATACACTCAGGGACAATTGAGAGGTATAGGGTTACTTGAACTGATAGTCTCAGTGGTCCCAGACTTATGTTTTTGGTTTTATGATGGATACCTAAAAACACTGTATACCATAGAAAAGAGAGAAAAGCATAAGAAACAGTGAATGACAGGGACTGAGGAAGGCATAATCATTAAATATACATTGAATATAATTAATGGTATGGGGCAATTATTAGTGTCAGTATTTTGGATTTTTAAAATATACTCACAAGTGATAATTAGAGAAGAGAAAGTATGAAGGTTCAAATTTTTTTTTTTTTTATAGAAGACCTTCCATTTGCACTTAACTTAAAATATTATGATTCAGTTCTATGTGGATACCATTATGGAAAAATAGAAGCCTTATAACCCATATTGAGAATAATAAAATACTTGACAATCCACTCAATGAAAGACCCCTTTATTTAAAAGAAGAGTGTATCTGGATTACTGTTCCAAAATAATAATAGTATTTAACACTTGAATCTAACACTGTACAAAGTACTTTATATATTTTAACTAGTTTAATTCTCACACCATTCCTGTGAGGTAGGTACTGTTATTTTATTTTCCAGATGAGGAAATTTGAAGCACAGAGAGATGGAAGCAAGTAGATTTCAAGGCCACAGACTGGAAAGTATGTGTCAAAACCCATGTTGTTAACCACTAGTCTGTACTATCTCCCTTGTAGCAAATTGTTTTTTGTTTTTTTTAGGATTTATTTTATTGTTTTTGACAGAGATAGAGACAGAGATAGAAAGAAGGGGGAGAGCCTAGAGCAGTCTCCATAATGGTACATCATCATTTTCGACATGGTTTTTTTCCACACAGGTGGGTGGGGGCTGCGCAAGGTGGGAACAAGGCTGGGGGCCTCCTGCATGGGAAGCACACTCCCGAGAGCCAGGGGCCAAACTGGGGGTGGGGGGCAACAACCAAACTGGGGCCTCCAGCATGGGAAGCACACCCCAGTTCAGCATATGGGTCCGTATGGGCCAGGAGGTCAGGAGGCCAGGATTTGATCCTCGATTCCAGGGCAGCAAAGTGAGCGCTTAACCCGCTGAGCCATCCTGGCTTCTGGCTTATAGCAAATTGTTGAACCTAATTTTTTTGACTTAAAAGTAGTAAAAATTTCTCTTGCTGGCCTGTATCCTTTAGTAATTAATATCAGATGCATAAACACCAGCGTTGCCCATTTATTTCATAGCATTGCAAAATTAAAATTTCAGGCCTATTTGAGGAAGTATATTTTCCCTGTGCTTACACAATAATTAACAATAATAAATATACATATTTTTCTGTTTGTTTTTTTTTTAAGATTTATTTTTATTGTTTTTTGACAGAGAGAGACAGAGACAGACAGAGAGAAGGGGGAGGGCCCAGAGCAGTCTCTATAGTTGACAGCATTAGTTTTCCATGTGGTTTCACTCCACAGGTGGGCGCGGGATTGGGGCCATGCAGGGCAGGAACTGGGTGGGGAGCCTCCCACACAGGCCCTGGCAAGAACTGAACTGGGGGCACACCCCAGCTCAACATATGGGTACACATGGGTCGGGGCCAGGATTCGATCCTTGGGCTCCTGGGCTGCAAAGTGAGTGTTTAACCTGCTGAGCCATCCCAGCTTCCCCTACATACATATCTTTCAAGAAAATGTATGGACAGTTATCATCAAAGAAAAGAAACCCTCTAAAATTACACAAATCTATGTATTTGTTTATTAATGTAAACAGTGATAGATAAGATTTAAAGATCCAAATGTAAGGGCCCTTGGATTGTGCAATCTGCTCTTAATAGTACAATAGTACCTTAGATCACTATTATCCTATTGGGAAAGATTCTGATAGTGGGTTTGATAAAAATTTATTAGACCCAAACTGGCAGGTTATTCTTTAAATAAATAAATAAATAAATAAATAAATAAATAAATAAATAAAAGGAATGGAGGTGATCTGATGTATTGCACAATAAAGCTCAATATTGTTTTCAGAAGTTTTAGTTTCAGAACAGAATAGATCAATGTATACAATTCAGGAGTGTCCAAACTTTTGGCGTCCCTAGGCCACATTAGAAGAAGAAAATTGTTTTGGGGCACAAATTAAATATTATATACTAACACTAATGATAACTGATGAGCTGAGAAAAACATCACAAAAAATCTCTTTTTTTTTAAGATTTATTTTATTGTTTTTGAGAGAAGGTGAGAGAGAGAGTCATAGAGAAAGGGGGAGGGCCCACAGCAGTCTCCATAGCTGTACATCATTAGTTTTTTGGGCCACATGGGGCAAAACCAAACTGGGGGCCTTCCTCATCGGAGGCGAGAACCTTGACCACCATCTTGGCGGTTGCCAATTGTGTGCCACAGTTCAGCATGTGGGTTTGCACCGGCTGGACTAGGATTTGATCTCTAGACCTCGAGGCTGCAAGGCAAGCACTCAACCTGTTGAGCTATGCCAGCATCTCATAACGTTTTAAGACAATTTATGAATTTGTGTTGGACCACATTCAAAGCTGTTCTGGGCTGCATTTGGCCCGGGAGCTGAGGGTAGTACATGTTTAGTATAAATGTTTCTTTCTGTGGGTATTGGTCAAAATATTTATTTGGCAAAGGACCATCTCATGACCATTTAAGTTCTTACTTCAGCTACTCCCTGCTTGCCAAAATTGCTTAATAATTCTTACAATTTTACTCTGTATATAAATCTTTATTTTCAGTTTAATTCTGAGCATGACCAAAATTCAACTGGACTGAACTTGTAATCTTACTTTCTTCTTTCAATGTATTTTTCTTTTGTATTCTCACTCTTGGATAAAACTCTTCAGTAGGTTTTCCTCTCATACAGGGTAGAGACCCACATTCCTTCGAGTGATGGTCAGTACCCTCCTCTAGGCCTCACTTTTGCTTAGCAATCCTTGTCCTACTCTTCCCTTAAAAATCCGCTCTGCTTTGGCTGGAGCCACATGTGGTTTTCTGAACATGCCATGCAGACTGACTTCTTCCTGCCCCAAATTCTCTTTCTCTTTCCAGCCAGGCTCATCTTTTAAGACTTGTTGATTTATGACAGTTTTATGAGGTAGGTGGTATTATTTCCTCATTTTCCAAATGTGGATATTGAAGCTTAGAAAGATTACTTTTACCAAGAACTGACCAAATTCCTCTATTTGGGAATTAGGAATTGGGAAAATGAATCAGTTCCTAATAGAAACATTTTCTTTTACAGTAGAGAATCAGTTTTTAATGGAAAAGCTTTATTTTTATTTTATTGTAGAGAAAGATCAGGAAAATGTCTGCTTCCCCACAGGGGAAGGAAGTAATTTTTGATGGAGTATGTATAAGGCTGAGACTTGTGGTAACAAAAGAAATATTGAGTGTGATAGGTTGAAACACCAACTGATGTAGAAGAGGTTAGAGCTCTCTTGGTGCCTATTTTCATTCGTGTGTTGATAATTAATTGTAGGAAATTTTTTTCTCTGAAGTCCATTTGAGTTGATTTTTTTGTTCTTGGCAACCCAAAGGACAAAAGTAAAGCAAGCATGTATTATATATTTCTTATCTTAGTTTAAACTGATCATGGAACTCTTCATTGAAGAGTGATTATATTCCATAGATTTACTTACAAATTTGAATGGAATGTATGAAATGGTTTCTCATGAAAACAATTATAAACAACAATTTTGTTCTTTGGATTAGATCAAAAATGTTGAGTAACCTCTCTCAGGTTGAACTACTGAATATTATGAAGTATAAATAGATAACTTAAAATATTACTAAAGCAAAATCAATAATTCAGATTAAGACAAATGGTTTTTCATTTGCTAGTACTTGAAGGAAAGCAGGTTTAATTAAAGGCTCATACGGCCGTAGATATAAATTTGTATGGAAAATTTGACTGCTTTATATTTATATAAAACAACTGTTCCAGAAGTATTTAGTGCCATGATAGAATATTTGTTTTGGGTTTAAAACTGTAATACAGTTAAAAGTGATGAAGATACATGTCTTTGGGTTGTGAAAATGAAGAGGAAGGAAGGAACATGGTATATGACTCTGTCCTTTATTAAAAGCAGGCAGGACCAAATCTCCTCTAGTGGTTCTCAAACTCTTTGGTCTTGGATCCCTTTACACTCTTGAAAATTAGGCAGGGCTCTAGAGTGATTTTGTTTATGTTGTTATATATATTGATGTTTTTTGCAGTTGAAATTAAAAATGAGAAATTTTGAATATATAAACATACATTCCTTTAACCATCAGAGTAATGATGTAATCACAGATCATATAGTTTCTGTATAACTTCACTAGATATTCAAAAAAATGACAGTGGAAAGGGCAATTAACATATTAGTATTATTATCAAAATAGTTTTGACTTTGGAGATACCCTCAACAGGTCCTGGGTGAGAACCCTTGGATCAAACTTTGGAAATTGTTTCTATAGTTAAAATACTGCTTCTGTTTTAAAACTCTATTTTAAATGTGAGAAGCCTTTCGTTGAAATTGAAAATAAAGTCTTAGGAACTTGTATGTTTTATGTTGAATAAACTTATCTCTGTTAAGTTCTGAGTTAATTTCCAAAGTGAAAGAAAGCAATTTGACTTGTCTATTTGCATTTAGTCCTAAAGTGGAAGACCAAAATATGAAAAAAAAGGAATGGGCACTGGGTATGTGTGTGTGTTTGGAGGAAGTGATCTGGTCAAATGGTATTGAACTGGGACTGGAAATGTGTTCAAGGTGCTCATATAATAGTGGTCATTTTGTTCTCTGTTTTTACCCATGCATTAATGGTTCAATAAACAGCTGTTACTTGAGCCCTAGGAGTATACCAGGTAATTTAGAGACCACAGTTGTTAAAGGGACTGTATTTTAAAGTATTTTTATATATGTGAGAGAATCTCATGATTTTTCTGAGCCATAGGAAGAGTGTTTATGTTAAGACCTTCAGCATTTTGTGTTGTTAATAATACTTACTGGATCTGAACCAGACATTTCATTCCACACAGATGGGTGTGGAGCTGCACAGAGGGGGAACCAGGCTGGGGCCTCCTGCATGGGAAGCACACCCCTGTTGAACACATGGGTCCTCACAGGCTGTGGCTGGGATTCGATCCTCAGTCTCCAGGGCACTTAACCTGCTGAGCCTTCCTGGCTTCCCCCAGACATTTCAATGTAATAGTGAAGCTGTACTATTTTGTGTACAACTGTTTTCTGAAAATGGTAATATTTACAGCTTTATGTGTTAAGTATTGTATTTGGAAAGTGAATGGAAATCATTTATTTTTCTACATTGATTTGCATGTTAATTTAGTTATGATGTATATGGCCCAAATAAATTCTGTGACTTTTTTTATAAAATGAAAACTTATTTTCAACTATGAATTATCACTGATTTGTCTTTCAAAATAAGTTTTCCTTGGAAACAGAATATATCTATATATGTATAAGTTTCATAGATTACATTATAGAAAAAACTAGTGTATATCTATAAGGGATATGTCAATATCTGAACAAATATTTTCTTTTAAAATATGCCACAAAGTAAAAACATCGTATTCCTGAAAGTATTATTTAAATATCACTTAAAATAGTGAATATATCTTTTATAGTTAAGTTAGGTTTAAGGGTTTGATGAGAAAAATTATTCTAAAGTGGTTTTGTTAGAAATATTTTCAGGTTTTACATGTAGGCTTATATAAGTATCTTAATTTTCCAAGGCTTTTCTCAGGCCAAGGCAATAAGCTAATTCACTGATTTAAAAGGGTTAAATTTGAAAGTGATTATTTCCTTAGGCTAAAAACTAATTTAGAGAGGATTCTTTTTTTTTTTTTTTTTAATTTATTGTTAAATTTGATGAGGTTACATTGGTTGGTAACAATTAGACAGTTTACAGATGTACAAGTCCACATCACATCATTCATACATCGTATTATGTGCCCATCACTCAGTATCAGTTCCCCTTCCCTCACCTTATATCTAGT